>OY747708.1:53326879-53334379 GCA_963556495.2 Valencia hispanica
TGAGATTGTGAAAATTGTTGTTCTTTCTTTCTCTCGGATGTTTGTGTGTGTGATTGGGGAAGTCGCGGTGACGGAAGGAAGCTACCAGGTAGCTTCTTGAACTCCGGCCGCATATAAACTTCTCATTTAGGGGAACTAACCGACTGAATCTAAAACCATAATTCCTCTGCGAATCTTAGACAATGCCCGCGCTTCTTGTATAGACAATAAGCGTAGAAGCTTGACATTGTAGAGGAATAAGGGAATATCATTTTCAGTCAGCTAAAGTACCACCATAAGTTAGCTTACGGCTAACGCACAGTTTGGATGAGTTTCGCCTGGAAATAAAGGCGTTCAACCTTGTGCAACTACGTAAACACGTCTAAAGCATTGTCGAACACATATATATAGGACTGTTATTATGAATAACTGGTAGTAAACTCTATAGAATATATATAAAATAACTTTTTATGATAACGGAGCGGTCACGTTTGGCTTCCGGTTGAGCTAGGTTGCTCATGATGACAGCTAATCTTTGGTAGCTTAGCTTCCGAACTGTATTTATTTGGCTCGGTTAAACAGTCATTCGAGTATTGATGGCGAAGTGTGGTTTTGTTGGAGGCATTTTGTTCTTGGTTGGTTTACTTATGAGTACGGTTTGTTAGGTTTAGCATCGTAGTGCAGAATTAGCCATCTGTGCACCGGCGTATTCATTCCGCGGTGTGACACGGAAGTTTTATTGGGCCGGACTTTGAGCTGTCAGTCCGGCGGAGTTTTTTTTTTTTTTTTTTTTTTTTTGAGCAAACTGTTGACGATTTTGTGTTGCAAAGCGAGTTTTAAACGTATTTCTTTCGGTATATGTTTTAATGATAAATACAAATTGCCTTATATTGGGAGAATTCTATTTTTTCGGGTGTTTCACCGAAGTGTGCGTCCCGAGTTTTGGCGCAGGCCGGACTCTATTAGGAATTCTTTGATTTGAATGAGTATATAAATATAATATAAATGAGTATATAAATAAATTAATGATAAGATAAACAGTGCGTTATAAACCTTTTTAGCTTTCCTTCGTTTCGGCTTTGCCTAAAACATTATTAAGGTTAATGTTGCATGAATAAATAATATATAAACTGCTTCACTATAAAAAGAAATAAATAGATTAAATAAAAACGGTGCCTGCCTTTACTGTTAACTGCATTAATATTGGGATAAATTTGGGCCTACGAATTGATAGTTTATCAATTAAAATAAATAATTTATAGAGTTAATACAAATAACCTATTTTTTTTTAAATTTTAATCCATTTTGGATTTTTGTTACGAATATTCAATGGCAGCCGAATATAAATTACTTCCTGCTCCACAGGGACGAAACTGGCGTACTTTAGATGCCCAATTGTTAATATACATTTCTAAATTATATTCTGTTTTAGTTGATAAGCCCGGTAAAAAAGATAAAAACCAGTTCCAGGGCCTTATGACGGCCATGTGGGCTCGTCATGGTGCCCGAGGAGACGACAAAAGAAGTTTGTCACAAATGTGTTTTGAGGAAGGGAAACGTTATGCAGATAAAGCTAAAACAGCAAAGAGCATCACTGGTGCTAAAATGAGACACTTAAAAGCTGAGAAAATGTGGAAAACATGGGGTTTAGCAGGACAGGGTATTGATCATTTGTGTGTTACTGCAGAAAATAGTTTTTCGGCAGACCATATCCCTCCCCCATATCAACCTATGTACCCCATATTGACGACCTCTGGTCAAACACATATTTCATGGGGCTTGGAGACAGACAATGGCCAGATTATACTTCAAAACACGCAGGGTGACCCACCGAGTTCACCATCTCTTTGTGAGCCACCCCCGGTGGGCATTACTCCCCCCCTTCCTTCAAGCAGTGCAGTGTTGCACTGGAGTGGCCTCCCACAGAGGTCTGTAGCCCATGAACCATTGACTAAAAAACCACAGGGTGATTTAAAGGTAAAAGATGATGGACAAGATTATAAATTGCGTTTTGAAGTCACCGGTAAAGGGGTTGTAGAACACACTGGGGAGGAAAAACGACAGCTATTAAAATTAGTAGAACAAGACACCGATAAATTGTTTTTGGCGTATAATGCTAAATTGATGGATGAGATGGATCAGCACGAACACAGGTTAACTGAAGTTCAGCTACAGATGGATGGAATGCTGCAGAATCAGGAAAGATTAGCATCTGTGGTAAAGGGTCAAGCTGCAAATCTTTCAAAAAGTCCCAGCCCCAGTCAACGTGATGAATGTACGGCGGTTTTACAGGTCAAAAATATGCAGACGTTGGGAGACAAGGGGAGTGAAGGACCATTTAAGAATACCAGATCTCAGGTGTCACTGGGGGCAAGTGGAGGCCCTGATTTAATGCTTCCTTTAGTGGGAGCATCAGATGGTTCAGTAATTTACAAACCATGGAAGATGGCTGACATATCTGCCATCATTCTGCAACTCCCTGCTTTGACTGGTGGAGGAAACTGTTGGATAAATAAATTAAATCAGTTGACTTCAGGGCAAACCCTAGCGGTGGGGGATTGGAAAGCTATTATGGGTAGAATGTTGACATTGACAGATTATAATGAGATGATGCTCCAGTGTCAGCTAGCATGTGTACTTGATGAAGCCCCATTCACACATCATGCATATGAGCTCGCCGAGTGGGTCAGAAGAAAATATCCTACTCCGCCTGCGTCTAAAATTTTGAAATTTCCCTGGTCAACTGATGTTACTCCCGCAGAACATATAGCAAAATGTAAAGATAAATGGGTTGCAGTTACTGGAGAACACCCTCGAGATCCAGGAAATAATCGGATTTGGTTTAGAGAAGCAGTTTTAGCAGGCATGCCAGAGTCTGTTGCTACATTAATGAAACGGAATCCTGATTCACACATTTATGATCAGCCTACATGGGAAAGACACGTAACATATTATTTACAAGACGTGCAAGATTCTGCGTTAAAGGACGCTGAGGAGAATAAGAAAATGGAGACTGCTTTGTTAAAACTACAGTTAAAAGAGGCTCAGAATAAATTGACTGAGTTGTATCAGTCTAAGAAAGTGAAACAGATGGTGGCTGAAGCAGCACCTACTGTTGGATCAGGGACAGTGCTGCCTTCTTTTCCTGTGATGTATGCTGGAGCTGCGCCGAATCCGCCATTTACTGCTCCTTATAGGACATGGCAGCCTCGTGGCAGGTCACGTGGCAGGGCCAGGTTTGGGGATTTTAGAGGCATGGGGAGAGGGCAGCCGGCTGCTAACGGTTGTCACAGGTGTGGCTCCAATGAACACTGGGTGAGGGAGTGCCCACACCCACAAGGGGGCGCTATACCTCCCGGTCAGCCACCTCTACATATGGCTCCGAATCAGCATATGGCTCCTCCCTCCTATCCAGGGGGACAGAGTGGGCCTCAGTATTGACAATGCCCACAGAGTACCTTAGCGAGCAGGACACAGGGAGATCCTATGCTCACAATAGACGTACATGGACATTCATTGCCTTTCCTGATTGACACTGGTGCGACTTTCAGCACATTGGACAGAGTTTTACCAGACGTCAATTTTTCTGGGAACACAGTGTCTGTGATCGGAATCTCTGGGGCTCCAATGACTCTCCCTATAACTCAACCATTGCCTGTTTCAGTGGGTGATCAAAGACTATCACATCCTTTTGTCATTGCTCAAACCACGCCTGTCAATTTGTTAGGCAGAGATCTGCTTATCAAACTTGGTGCTACTATTCTATGTACCCCTGATGGACTTATGGTGACTTTTCCGAATGGACGTACGCATTGCTGTGACACCATGAGTGGTCAATTTTTGCTGAAGGATGACACTTCACAAGTGGCTGATATTTTCTGGGCCAGATTGACTACGATGTCTGCACATGAATCTTCTGCGGCTGACTTTCTGAGATGCTGGAAGCCTTGGCTGCTTGAACTCCAGCCTTTTGTTCCACCGCCTGATCCTTTCCATGTGACCTTCCTTTATGAGAGGGGCGATCCTACTTTATATCAGGAACAATTTGAAACAGAACTTGAAGGCCAAAGTTGGTCTGTGGCTTCGGGTCCATGCTTTGTGGGAAAGGAGGGTGTGGCACTGTATGCTCATCTCACTTCAAAACAGCATAAGTGGTATATGATGGAAGCTGAAGTGCTTCCACACATATCGCTTTTGTGGCATCCGAAACATCAAGCTAAAGATTTGGGGGGAATGGTTAAAAGGGGAGTTGAATTAAAGGATTGGGTTCCTACCCAGATATCTTCAGTCTCTTTTTCTCCTTCTACTCAGATGTACAAAATAGACACGCAGCTCTCTGATACTACCATTCTGGAACATTTGCAGCTTTCTAGAAATCATGGCAGAGAAAAAACAGATCATCCTGATGCAGTGGAGGCCTTAAAGGTCGTGCCTGACTCTTTGTGGTCAGATGGTCCCACTGATGTTGGTCTAGTGCAAACCACACCCATCACATTTGAGATGAAACATTCTGATCCAATCTGGCGTTCTCAGTACCCACATAAACCTCAGGCTGAGGAAGGTATTGCAGACACTATTGCAGGCTTACTTGAAGCTGGAGTTTTAGAACCATCAAACTCTTCATATAACACCCCTATTCTTCCTGTGGAAAAACAAGGTACTGGTAAATACAGAATGGCACATGATTTGCGTGCTATTAATGAGGCCCTTAGAACCCCTCCCATTTCTACACCGAATCCATATACAGCTCTGGCATCACTGTCTCCTGATTTAAAATGGTTTACCTGCATAGATTTGGCTAATGCATTTTTCTGTTTACCGCTCCATCCTTCTGTCAGGGATATTTTTTCATTTACATTCAGGGGCAGGAAGCTACGTTATAGTAGGCTTCCGCAGGGTTTTGCTTTATCTCCAGGTATTTTTAATCAGGTGTTGAAGCAGTCATTAAGCACTGTACAGCTCCCTCCAGACTGTGTACTGACCCAATATGTGGACGATTTACTTTTAGCATCCCCTACTGTTGAAAAGTGCATAGCAGCGACTCTAGTTGTGTTGCAACATTTGGGAAAAGAGGGATTTAAAGTCTCCCGCGATAAGCTTCAGTTGGTCAGGCAGGAAGTCCAGTTCCTGGGGCGAAGGGTGACCGCTCAAGGCGCTGGGCTGACGGACACCCACAAGAATGCTATTTTGGCCCATTCTAAACCTCTCACTGTTAAATCAATGCTGTCATTTCTGGGACTGACAAATTTTTCCAGACATTATGTGCCTAATTACACAAACCTTACCACACCACTCAGGGCTCTTGTAAATGCTCATGGTATGAAAAATCTGCATGCTAAATTAGAATGGGACATACCAGCTGAGGAGGCATTTATCAAGTTGAAACAGGCTCTAGCACAAGCAGCTGATTTAGCCACTCCTGACTATACATGTCCATTTTTTCTTAACACATCAGAAACAGATGGGGTGGTTAATGGGATTTTGTTTCAGAAAAAAGGTGGTCAGAGATACATTCTTATATATCTTAGCATAAAGCTGCAAGCTATTGAAATGAGACAGCCACCTTGCACGAGACATGCAGCAGGAATTGCACACCTAGTGGAGAAAACTTCACACATTGTTAGGGGTTATCCACTTAATATTTTGACATCTCATGGAGTCATGGCATTGGTTAATTCTGAAATGTTTACTCTTTCTACTTTGCATCAGCAGCGGATTAGCAGAGTTTTGGAGGCACCAAACATTATTTTTACGCATGAAGGAATAAACATGGCTGACCAAATCACCGCCTCTGGGGAGCAGCATGACTGTGTCAGGCTGAATTCTGTTGCTCAAAAAATACGTCCTGATTTGCGGTCTGATCCTTTACCTACAGGTTTTGTGCTCTATACAGATGGGTGTTGTTTTAGAGATGGACAGGGCCAGTTAAAATCAGGTTTTGCAGTTGTTGAGCAGAATGGAGATTCACTACATACTGTCGTGTCAGGGAAGCTGGACGGCAAGCAGAGCGCACAGCGTGCTGAGATAAGGGCTCTTATTGAAGCATGCAAATGGGGAAGAGATAAAGACGTTACGATTTACACTGATTCGAACTACGGGTTTTCTGTTATACATTATGAATTACCACAGTGGAAGAGAGCAGGTTTTGTTACTGCTACTGGTAAACCTGTACACCATCATGCAGATATTATGGAGCTTTTGGATGTTGTACAGTTACCAGCTAACCTCGCTGTTCTTAAGTGTAAGGGTCACAGCAAGGCTGACACTGTTGACGCGTGGGGAAATAGGGCTGCAGACTTGGCGGCAAAGGGAGCAGCAGGCTACCTGTCACATGTCCACACGCAGCTGATTGTCACGTCAGCACAGGAAATGTCAGACAGTTTTGCTGGGGAAGTGAAGTTGGCACAGCAGGCTGCTGCGTCGCAGGAGATGGCTGTGTGTAAGGATAGAGGTGCGATTTTTTTCTGATGGTTTTTGGCGTGGGCCTGATGGCCGTTTAGTTTTACCTGCCGCGTTAAAACCCACTCTTTTTCAGGAGGCTCATGGTGCGGCACATGTGTCATACACTCAGATGAAACGTAACCTTTGTTTTTGGTGGCATCCCTTCCTGCCACATTTAATTAAGCGTTTTTTGAGTGAATGTGTGGTGTGTGGTCAATTTAATCCTAAGCCTACTATCAAGCCAGAAATGGGCGCCTTCCAGGACTTGTGCAGGCCTGGCGAGGAGGTCGTTATCGACTATACAGATATGGTGACCCCTGTTAGAGGTTTCCGTTACCTGTTAGTGATGATTGATCCACTAACCTCGTGGGTTTCAGCTTTTCCTGCAAGACGGGAGGATGCTCAGACAGTGGTGAAATCTTTGATTAACCACTGGATTCCGTGCCATGGCTTTCCGACTAGGATCAGGTCTGACAATGGCACACATTTTAAAAATAAACATCTCCGACAGGTTGAGGAACAGATGGGAATAACCCACAAGTTCGGCACTGTTTACCATCCGCAATCTCAGGGCGTCATCGAGCGGTCTAATTCAACCTTGAAGTTAAAGCTGGCGAAGATTACAGCTCAGACGGGACTTAATTGGCTGAATGCACTCCCCATTGCGTTGTTGTCCATGAGATCATCTGTCTGTAGAACAAAAGGTCTCACTCCTTATGAGATGTTAACCGGCCGAATTTTTCCTGGTCCGTGGGCGGGCAGAGAACCACAGGTGTCACCGCACCCTGACCCGGACCCTCGCAGTGACCATCAGCAGCTGAAGGGCCTTGTCTCCTCCTTCCTTCCGGCTCCCCGTGACGTGCAGGGACCTGCGGTGTCTCCTTCCGAGGCTGGGCGTGTTTGGCTAAGGGTGTATAAAAGAAAGTGGCAGGAGCCAAGGTGGTCTGGCCCGTTCCAGGTTGCTGCTCGTACAACCCATGCTGTCCAGCTGCGGGGAAAGGGTTCTATGTGGTTTCATTGGTCTCAGTGTGCTCCGGCCCCCGACCCCTCTCCTGTCCCTCACGCTGCAGCAGCTCTCTG
>OY747708.1:53339379-53399379 GCA_963556495.2 Valencia hispanica
AGAAATGGAAGAATTAAAGTTTAAAAAAAAAAAAAAAAATATGAACCAAAGTAACAGAGCTACTCCAACATGCTGCCACCTTGACTTTTACACCTTAATATAATCTTTTTTTCAAAAGTTATGGTGGAATGTTATCATCTATTATGTTCATTTTTAGAGTTATCACCACCTTACAGGGGTCCTTGGCTTTTTTCTGCACTATAGAACTTTTGAGTGGCGGTCCGCCGCCAGAAGTACCGACTGAGTTCTGCTTTACGGCAGAGTCATACAGCCTCGCTGTTTAGAGACTTTAGAGATGGCTGATCCACCAAAGAGACAGAGAAATCCCATATTAGAAGAAGATGGAAAAAGAAAGAGAATGTGAGAGAGAGAGAGAGCAAGACCAGATTAAATATTGGGCCAGCTTTGTTCTCGTCGGAGAGTTTTTTTTGAAACGAACGTCATGTACTACGGACGCCGAGTTAGCCGTGCTGCTAATGCATAGGTAAGTAATCAATGATTTCACCGGGGTTATAGTGTTTGGTCCGGCATAATGTTGTTATACAGTCCTGAGAAAGCTATTTATTCAATGTGTGGAGGTGGATGAACTAAGTTTGCATGGTATGCCTTACAGTAGTAATGTGAATTACACAACCGTGTCAATCTCCGTTAGCCATCTAGAGGCTAATGTAATGCTAACGTGTAAGACTCGGTTCTGTAGATAAAGCTGCAAACTCCGGCGTAGTCGCTGTATTTCAGTATATAAGTCAAACTTTTTTCTTTTGGTTTTGTCAAGCTAGTGATTTATATTTTTGTCGTTGGATTTTTTCCTAAAAACACCTAAAGATGTAGGCTGATTCTAGTGTCGGGAGGTGTTTGCTACGTGGCGCTTAGACGTTCTCTGTATCTAATCCCACTGTTTTTCCAGTTACCCCGACCTCCCCCACAAACTGAATACCTAGCTGTGAGATCTTTACTCTAAATTACCCCGACCTTGAATTGCGAACTGAAACGGCACTTGTTTGTTGTTTGGGCAAGCCATTTGGAAAGCAGCACACTACAGTCACACTTTGCATATATATGAAAATTTATTATTGAGCTGATTGGATCCTGTTAGAGAGGCTGTCTCTCAGAATGTTTTGTAATAACTTTGTGAAAGGAATAAAAGGATGAGTTCTTTGGAGATGGTTTGGTAAGACTCTTTCCCCATGCATGCCCAAACGTATATATTGTGTGAATGTGTAATTCTTTTTTATACTCTGCCACAGGATAAACGAACTGGGAGAGAGGAGTTAGCAGACAGCAGGCTGTTCAGGGACCGGTAGCATAGCAGCGCGAGGCGCAGACTTTCACTTAAAAATCTCCTCTGGACACTACCAACCCGATGTTTAGTTTTTTAGCTGTGCTCAATCATAAATAATCCTGCATTACCAGTTTTCCCCTCTCGCCTGTTTGCCAATGAGAAAGAGTTTAATTTAGCGCCGTGTAAGCAGATAAAAAGACTGCTCTGTGTTTGGTGTTAAGAATTGTGGCAAATTTTAATGCAGCACTACTTTAAAGATCCCATTCACTTTATTTGTTTTTAATGTTTATAACCCTTTGATGTATTACTTTTAACATAACCCACAAACACCAAGCCTAAATATAATAAAATAAAACCAAAATGTCCCAAAAATATGTCAGCTTTTTCTCATCAGAAAAATCTGAGTCAAAATCAAGTCAGTCTCCTCCACTGTTTTCACTTAGATTGTAGTTATCCAGTTATCCAATTCCCTGAAGCTTCAGAAATTTATGAAACACCATATTATTAACAGTGTATATATCACAGCATGCTCTAAATGTCTCGATCAAACTCTTGGATGTTCTAGTTTTAGTGTGGGAGATCTCATTTCTAAGTGTATCCAAACTTTGATAGCTGAAGACAACTTGTAACTAATACGTTTTTCACTCCATCAACAACTTTCAGACCAAACCGAGCTTGTAAGTTAGCTGTTTTAAGGTGCAATTCTGAGTGGAGAGCTCAATTCACAACAAACTGACCATGGTGGTATCTTGCCAAAATGTGTGCTCTCCTGAAAGAGGAGAGCATTTGTAGAGACAAAAATGTGGCCTTCTTCTCCCACTCCTGTGATTTCAGGTGTGTATTCATTTTTAGATCATTTAAAAAAGGAAACTGATCCATTTCCCAGATAAGTCCCGCTGGTTTGTCAGGGGACTATTTGTGGGTGGGAGCCCCGTGATTCCTGTGGGGGCTTAAGGCTCTTTGTGGCTCTCCACGGATCACACATAGGAGTTTGCTTGGACCAAGGCTTGACCCCGGGTCTCTGGGTCACCTCATCAGCCTGAAAAAAAAAAGAAAATAACAAGGCGGTGAGTTATCAGCAGTTGGAACGTCAGAGAGCAAGAAAGTGTCTGTGTTTGTTGTTCATTCTGCTTCTATTTTTCTTCTGTTTTTATCACAGCACTGTTAATAATTGATAAATTGATGCTCAAGAACTGCTCCTGTTATGAAAAATAAAAATAATAAAGGAAATAAATCCAAGATACCCTTTTTTAGATATGGAGAATGAGAAAAAAAACTGACACTTTCTTTCACAGCCATTTATAGTGTGAAAACAAGACCCCCAGGAACTATTTCACCACCATGAGTGTTAACAAAATTGTCTCTGTATTTTGTTCCCTTTTTTACTTTAGATATATTTTTAAATCACTTTTAAAGGACTCTGTTTCACCCGGGTTCTCTCCTTAGGTGATGGTAGGGCCGCAACAGAGACGCTTTAATAACTCCATTTCTCAAAATCAGGAGAAAAAAAAATTCCCAGGACGCTAGCAGTCCTTTGACTTCATTCCTGCCGGTCCATTCTATTCACTGAGCCCACATTGGTCGCCAGCTGTAATGGCTAAAATTATAGCTCTTCTAAAAACAAAAATGAAACTGAGTCCTTCAGAAAGTTAAGTATTTAATAAACTCATGTTTAGCCAAAACATGGAAGGACACATTTTATTTCCGCATTCCCTACCAACACATCTGATTAAACACCTTAAATAGTATTTAGCAATCACTGTTTATGTACTCCAGCACATGCTGAAGAAACAGGTGGTGCCAGTCCGATAGTAAAGCATGAAGCAGTCCCTCGAGGCTGGAACGTCAAGTAGATATCTTGCTACTCTGACCTCTGTCGCCCGTTGATCTGACACACCTCTATCAGAAACATTATGCTAGAACAACAAGCATGGTTTCTCTAACTTGACCTCCCGCCCTAGATGCCTTCACTTACACCTGATTCACAATGAGTGCTGAACAGATGTGTTCCAGTTCCCGCACAGCTACCGTATGGACTGCCAATCACGCCAACTGTGGTTTCTGTGCGGAACGTCTCCGTAAAGCACAGAGTGAAAGCAATGAATGTTTAGCAACAGTTTGCAACACATTGACAAAATTTGACATATTAATTCATTTCAATTCAGTTATATATTATATTTAAAGATATACTTGTAAAATAAACTATCATACATTGTGAACTTATTTCCCTGTCAATAATAAGAGAAAAAGCCAGAAAAGAAATGCAACACAGGTTTTATTTTGAAGTATACCAGATGGACCTTGCTGGCCCACATTTCACTTCCTGTCTGGCTCATGTAATTTTCATAGAAATAATATACTTATATATTTCTATCGTAATTTCTTTAACATGGAAATCCGGACGCGGCGTCCGGGAAAAACAGACTTCATGCGGAAACTTTCCGGAGCTCCGCATCCGTGCCGCACTGGAGCCGGTGGGAATGCTCTAACTGGACTGAATGTTTTTCCGTGTTTGTGGAAGCCAGACGGAGTCTACACCACATCCGTTCTGCACCAGGTGTGAATCAGGCGTATGACAGAAAATAAGTAATCAAATCAAAATTATATTAGAAAAACCCTCTGCTGTAATGGATCTCCTTTTGTTTGAGCCATTTAAAGGGGGGTATTATGCTTCTTCCAGGCACATATTGCCCTTCTATAGCACACTCAAATAAAATTGTCACCTTAAATCTTTTAAAAGTCCATCACATATCCAAATCCACCTTAAAGAAATTTACTTCCGTATTGGACGCCTTGATTTTTGCCTGTGCCTCTCTAAGACCCTCCTACTCTATCTGACACTCCCCCTTCAGTTCGTCACATGCCGTGTATCATCGCAGCATTCACAGAGTCGGAAAAAAAATCCCACAAAAGAAGTGCAGCTACAGCTGGTGTGTAATAATTACTGCACCTGGGACTCAGCCGGAGTTGTGTGAGGTGGGGAGGGAAGGGGTAGTGGAGCTTTGCAGGGGCAAGGCTCTCGCCTGAGTACGTAAGGTCGGTGGAGGAGATGGGTGGAAAAGGCGGGGATAGGTGGGAGCAGGCGTTTCAGCAACCCCGAGAACTACCAGCAGAGACTCAAAGATTACTCTAACATGACTGAATGGGTCAGAGCAACCCTTCAGGCATGTTTTTAATGAGGGAAAGACAGGATCTCAGGATATTAAGCTTCAGAAAGTCAATTTTGCATAATACCCACCCCCTTAACATTCCTGCAATTTCCGCCCTACATTTTTTTAAAACACATACCCAAAATTAACTTTAAGCTGTTCTTGAACCATTTTGAGTAGAGACATGGCTGGGGTCTCTTTTGAAAGCAAACACTCTAAAATTTATCCCAGAACTGTGTTAATATCTCTGAGTGCTATTGTTACCAAGCAATATGAATTTTAATACACTGAAAAATATATTTTTTTATGTCCGATTATTTATTTTATACAAATACATGCTGTAAAAATTGCTTTAAAAATAGCTTGGAACCTTAAAACACACTGTGGGTCTAAAGTCTGAAGTATTACCTTCATCCACACCAAATTTGACAGCAATAAACCAAAAAAATAAGTGTTCTGCACACAGTTTTCTAACTACAGGTCAAAAGTGTGTCGTCATGCGCCATCTCCTGGGTAAATGCCTTAGTCCTCACTGAATTAAAAATATCGTTAGAATCATAACTTCATCTTCTCATATAAAGCTCCACCGCTTCCTTCTATGTTGTATTTTGATTCTAAAGGGTATTTGGACACGGTGCTGAAACAGTATGTTTCTGGTACGCACTGTGCGTAATTTCTTCATGAATAAGACATTTTACGCCCGTCAAATACTATGGAAGCGATTAAGTCCACTGGTCAAGTTATATATCTGCGTTTACAGCATTACATTGGCTATTCGATGCGTCAATCATCAGAGTTTATTTTACATTTTTTTATCGGTTTTACTGTTGTCCTGGACTAATCACTTTATTGGAGGACTTAAATCGGACCCTTATTGATGTAAAAAGACCATTTTTGTTCGAAATGGATCGGTTTTGTCACGTTTATTGGACTACAAAGTGGTGAGTTCCATATTTTTATACCTCCGCCAGGAGAACGTTTGTGTTGGCAAAAGCGCTCACTGTGTTTACAGTTATTTTATATGATTGGAAAGCTAAGAGTCTTGTGATTCCAATTATGGATGGCGATCAAGGATACAATCATATGTATAGGTTCATACAGGTCCTTCTCAAAAAATTTGCATATTGTGATGAAGTTCATTCTTTTCCATAATGTAATGATAAAAATTAAACTTTCATATATTTTAGATTCATTGCACACCAACTGAAATATTTCAGGTCTTTTATTGTTTTAAAACTGATTATTTTTGCATACAGCTCATGAAAACCCAAAATTCCTATCTCAAAAAATTAGCATATTTCATCCGACCAATAAAAGAAAAGTGTTTTTAATACAAAAAAAGTCAACCTTCAAATAATTATGTTCAGTTATGCACTCAATACTTGGTCGGGAATCCTTTTACAGAAATGACTGCATCAATGCGGCGTGGCATGGAGGCAATCAGCCTGTGGCACTGCTGAGGTGTTATGGAGGCCCAGGATGCTTCGATAGCGGCCTTAAGGTCATCCAGAGTGTTGGGTCTTGCGTCTCTCAACTTCCTCTTCACAATATCCCACAGATTCTCTATGGGGTTCAGGTCAGGAGAGTTGGCAGGCCAATTGAGCACAGTAATACCATGGTCAGTAAACCATTTACCAGTGGTTTTGGCACTGTGAGCAGGTGCCAGGTCGTGCTGAAAAATGAGATCTTCATCTCCATAAAGCTTTTCAGCAGATGGAAGCATGAAGTGCTCCTAAATCTCCTGATAGCTAGCTGCATTGACCCTGCCCTTGATAAAACACAGTGGACCAACACCAGCAGCTGACATGGCACCCCAGACCATCACTGACTGTGGGTACTTGACACTGGACTTCAGGCATTTTGGCATTTCCTTCTCCCCAGTCTTCCTCCAGACTCTGGCACCTTGATTTCCGAATGACATGCAAAATTTGCTTTCATCCGAAAAAAGTACCACTGAGCAACAGTCCAGTGCTGCTTCTCTGTAGCCCAGGTCAGGCGCTTCTGCCGCTGTTTCTGGTTCAAAAGTGGCTTGACCTGGGGAATGCGGCACCTGTAGCCCATTTCCTGCACACGCCTGTGCATGGGGGCTCTGGATGTTTCTACTCCAGACTCAGTCCACTGCTTCCGCAGGTCCCCCAAGGTCTGGAATCGATCCTTCTCCACAATCTTCCTCAGGGTCCGGTCACCTCTTCTAGTTGAGCAGCGTTTTCTGCCACACTTTTTCCTTCCCACAGACTTCCCACTGAGGTGCCTTGATACAGCACTCTGGGAACAGCCTATTCGTTCAGAAATGTCTTTCTGTGTCTTACCCTCTTGCTTGAGGGTGTCAATGATGGCCTTCTGGGCAGCAGTCAGGTCGGCAGTCTTACCCATGATTGCGGTTTTGAGTAATGAACCAGGCTGGGAGTTTTTAAAAGCCTCAGGAATCTTTTGCAGGTGTTTAGAGTTAATTAGTTGATTCAGATGATTAGGGTTAATAGCTTGTTTAGAGAAACTTTTCATGATATGCTAATTTTTTGAGATAGGAATTTTGGGTTTTCATGAGCTGAATGCAAAAATAATCAGTTTTAAAACAATAAAAGACCTGAAATATTTCAGTTGGTGTGCAATGAATCTAAAATATATGGAAGTTTAATTTTTATCATTACATTATGGAAAAGAATGAACTTTATCACAATATGCTAATTTTTTGAGAAGGACCTGTAGAAGTTAGAAGTCAGAAAATCTGTGGATTTAAACTAAGAAATGGGCTGGGCCCACCCGCGGGCCCTCGGAACTTTAACGGTTAAGTTAATGTGAAAACATGCACAGACTGGACGAAAGTAAAAAAAAACATTTTGGTAAACTTACCTACAACTTGATCACGGAGGAAATGCAATGACACAGCAACCTCTCCAACTCCCGGGGAAGATGTGTCCTGCAGTGAAATACGTCCGTGCGGAAACTTCCCTAGGCGGAACTAATGTTCTTCGCGATACAGCTACGTTTTGTCAAATCATTCCTCAGAGCCATCGGGGTGGCCGTCGAAGTGGCCAGGGATTGGGCACCCCTGGCCAACCCGTACCTCCGCCACTGCACGCCACACTTTGCTGCGAATTCTTCATGACAATGCAACTTTTGAAATACACAGAAACTGGCAAGAAACTGAGTCGGCCTGTGGGTTTTATTTTCAATCATCGCCCTCATGTGGTAAAGTGTTTAATTACTGCCACATAGCAAAATTAATTGCACTCCTTCAAAACTCACACTACGCAACAGAACATGCGTTAATTGATCGGTTAAAAAAAGTCATCGTTGAAATTCTTAATGATCAATTAATCGATTGTCGATTAATTATGCCCATCCCTAATATATATATATATATTAAAAAAAATTAGGGGGATAGGCTAGGAATGGATAGACAGAAATGTGCCCCCCCGGGTTTTAAAAGTTAAGATCTAACTCGTGTCCCCCACATTTTTAAAACGCTTGCTATGCCACTGCCTGTAGGTCAGAGAATAGAATTCAAAATACTATTACTAGTTTATGGATCATTAAATGGCTTAGCACCAAAGTATGTTGAATACCTACTGTCACTGTACCAACCCCCCAGACCACTCAGGTCCTCTAATTCCAGTCTACTCAGCATCCCTGGAATTAGAACCAAACATGGAGAAGCAGCTTTCAGTTTCTATGCTGCTCTAATGTGGAACAAACTTCCAGACGACTGCAAAGCTGCTGAATCATTGAGATATTTTAAATCAAGGCTAAAAACCCATCTGTTTACAGCTGTCTTTGAGTAATGTTTTCATTTTTGTGTTTCATGCTTTATTATGTACTTTACGTGTCATACGTTTTATGTATGCTTTATGCTGTTTTTACTTTATCCCCTACTCATTGAAGCACATTGAATTAAATCAAATCAAATCAAATTCACTTTATCCGTTAGGAACTTCATTTGCAGAGGAAGTGCCAGTATGGGCCCAATAAAATAAAAACAGTACATCCACAGACATACAACACAATCAACATGAGCAATAAATACATTAAAACAATATAGTGGGCCTGTGATAGACCAGATCCTCACAGTCAATTATTCAGCAGGCGGATGGAGGTAGGGAGAAAAGTGGAGATCGCCCTCTTTGTCCCCAGAAGGAGGGACCTAAACCTGCGCCCTGACGGCAACAGGGCGTAGTGAGATTGCAGCGTGTGTGAAGGGTCTGTAGAGATCTGTGTTCCTTTCTTCAGAACTCTGGAGTCATAGATGCTACTGAGTGAGTCCTGCTCCTGACCGATTATTTTATTGCTGATTTTGATAATTTTATTGAGCTTATTGCGGTGGGTGAGAGTGAACCAAACCAGACAGTGATATTGAATGTAAGGATGGATTCAATGAAACATTTATAGAAAGAGGCGAGAATGGATTGGTGTACTTGGAGTTTGCGGAGCTTATGGAGAAAAAAGAGGCGTTTTTGACATTTTGAAAAAATGTTTTCAGCGTTGAGTTTGAATGTGAGTTTGTGGTCAATTATGGAGCCGAGGTATTTGTATGATTGAACCTTTTCAATTATCTCGTTAACTGTGAGTGAAGGAGAGCTGGGGTGGCCATTTTGGAAATTAATGGTCATTTCTTTGGTCTTAGATACATTTAGATCCAGACAGTTCTCCCTACACCAACGTGAGAATGAATCCATTTCAGTTTGCAGTTATCCGTGTGTATTTGTAGTGTCCATGATGACTGTGTCGTCTGAATACTTGATATAGGTTATACCTGGGATGATGCTCCTGCAGTCACTTGTGTACAGAGTGAAGAGAAGTGGAGAGATGACTGAACCTTGGGGAGAACCAGTGGCTATTGTTCTGACAGCACTGAGTTGGCCGTTCACTCGGACCCTCTGATCCCTCCCTGTGAGGAAGGAAAGGACCCAGAGGATGAGGTGGGGGTTGGTATTCATATGGAGCAGCTTACGCCCCATAAGGTGTGGCTGCACGGTGTAAAATGCACTTGAGAAATCCACAAAGACCAGGCTGACATGGGACTTGGGCTTTTCCAGGTGGGTGATGACACCATGTACCAGAGTGAGCACAGCATCATCCACCCCTCTCCTTGGCTGGTAGGCAAATTGCAGTGGATCAGAGTATATACCCACATCAGCCTGCAGCTGGGCCATGACGAGTCTTTCGAAGCTCTTCATGACCAGTGATGTCAGAACCACCGGCCGGTAATCGTCGTTGGTGCTTGGGTTGCACTTCTTCGCCACTTGACAGATGATGGAGGACTTCCAGATGGAGGGGATGGAGTGCTCCGCCAGAGAACGGTTGAACAGGGAGCAGAAAACACACAGATCTGATCCGGTCCAGGAGCCTTGCTGGGTTTAGTCTGCTTCAGTGCGCGCTCCACATCCGCAGGCGGCAGCTGCAGGTCCTCAGTGGACTGGGACCTGGAGACAAGCTCTGCAGAGAGCATCTCTCTCTCCTGTGTGTAATCACACTGGTCATGCCTGCAATAAAAGATGTTAAGATCCTCCGCCATACGGGCACACACCTCAGCAGAAAGCCCAGATGAGGTGGATTTGGACGGAAGCCCGGTCAGCGTTTTAACGTCCTTCCATGCCTCTCTGGCCTTTCCATTGTTAAAAAGTCTCTCCACCCTGTCTATATAAGTTCTCTTGGTGATTTTAATTTATCGGTTCAGTCTGTTTTGAATTAATTTACCTTCTAGCTTGTTTCCTGAATTAAATGCTATTTTCTTTTCATTCAGGGTTGTTTTCAGTGATTTAGTTATCCAGGGCTTATTGTTTGAAAATACTTTAACGTTTTTTGTTGGAACCAGCATCTCTACACAAAAGGTGATGTATGATGTTACAACATCTGTGGCCTCCTCTAGTGTGTTACCCTCAATAAGCACCTCCCATTGTGTGCAGTCAAAGCACCCCTGGAGAGTCATCTGCACTTCACTGTCCCACTGTTGGACCTGCTTCTTAACTATTCCCTCCCTCTGCAGTTTGGTGCGGTAAACTGGGATTAGATGGATAACATTATGGTCTGCAGTACTAAGTGGTGGTTTCTTATAAGCTCAATGCGCATCCTTGACGTTGCTATAGCAGAGGTCGATTGTCTTATCGCCCCTAGTGGCACAGGTAATGTATTGATGGTAAGTGGGGAGCGTTTTATTCAGTCTACAACCATTAAAATCTCTGAGTACAAACACAGGAGAGTCTGGGGAAGCAATCTCTAGTCTCTGAACACAAGACGCAATGGTCTCTGATGTGCGCGTCACATTGCCAGAAGGAGGAATGTACACTAGCACTAGCACGAGCTGGCCGAACTCGTGGGGGAGATATTTGGGCCTGAAAGTCAGAGCGAGTAATTCCACGTCAGCTGTACATCAAGAGTCAGTGACAGTGGCCGTTCTGCTCCACGCCTGGTTGATGTACACACAGACCCCGCCCCCATGCTTCTTCTTGCTGCTCGCGGTGTCCCGATCCAGACGCACAGGCGTCCCGAAGCCGCTAAGGGAGAACTGTGAGTCTGCAATGGTGCCATCCAGCCAGGTCTCCGTTACGCAGATCAGACCTGCGTCCTTATAAGCCCACTGGCACGAGACGTTGGCGTGCAGCTCGTCCAGTTTATTGCGCAGAGATCGAACATTTGCGAGCAGAATAGAGGGTGGTGGACTTTTGGCTGCGCGGGAGAGATATTTCAGCCTCTGCCTCACGCCGCCCCTCCTTCCCCGCCTTCTTCGGGCAGCCCCGTTCGTCACCCTGCTGCCTCCACGCTGGCCCGGTACGATCTCGGCCCAGTCCTGTAGACCCGCTGGTACTGGATAATCCACATCCCTTAAGAGTAATAGATCATCACGGTGGTACTGCAGTATTTCGCTGCCACGATTCGCTTCAAATGCGAGCAGGGGGCCCACAGTGAACCAGACTAAAAGCAGCAAGGTGGCCCACTTCCTCATTGTGACAGCTGACAGATCGACTTGCCAAAACTTTGCTACGTGGAATTAAGGTAGTAAGAGTTCAAACGCGCACAGATCAGTCTCTGATGATCAACGCACCTTAAGAAACCAAATGTTATTCACAACCACACGAACAAACAGCAGGATTATTGTTCTTACACCAAACAAACGGGCCGCACTCAAGACACTCCACCGCCTGTCGCCATTACAGCGCCTTTCCTTGTTGAATTACCTTGTTGTTCAAAGTGTACTATACAAATAAAATTCCCCTGCCTTAACAGTGCCTATCAAAAACAAGAGCTATGGGACAAGTTACCTTCTCAGAGGTTTAACAATAGATTGTAAAGATATGGGCATGTGGATAAACATCAATGTTGCATGTTTTCTGGAGAGGATTAGTGCATCAAGGCCAGAAAGCAGAAAACAATACCATCATAGCAAGCACATGGTTAGTAGTTCTTGTTATATTGGCTCACTACAAAACGGCTAGAGGATCAATCACTTTGACTCACTTGATTTTTTTTTATGTCTAGTGTTTAGGTTGTCTAATAGAAAATGAAAAAGTTGCAAAAACCTTGTTGCTATTAAGTGGACTTATTTTTAAAATATGCATCCACACCATGTGCTTTACAATGTAGTGATCAGTGTATTTTTAATGTGATCAGTAGTTTTCTTAGTCAATAAATTATTATTCTATAAAATAAAAAGCTATTAAAGTTTGACATGAGTCTCACTATACCATTTATGGACTGCAGAAAGGTAGTCTGCAGTATGAAATGGCACTTAACTTGAAAGATCAACAGAACAGTTTTGAACCTACAAGCAGAGTCCAACGTCTATTGGCACCATCATGATCAAGACGTCTAGAACAAGCCAGTTAGAACTGTTGTAATGCAAGGACACTTAAGAATTCCTGTTTCTTAATGAAAAGCCACGCGCGCGCACCCACGCACACACACACACACTTCAAGTCTAGGTGCCCTAATAAGCATCTAATAAATATTCTCATTTACAGGTATACACCTCTGTCCTCTCACTGCAGGTGTTACACTTGACAAAACAGCACCACAGGAACTTGCAGTGGCACTGCCAAACGTGTGAGTACTGGTGAGTGTTGTATCCACGACCACAGCACATCAGATCGCAGCTGTTGGGTTGTAGATCAGTTTTATTGCACAGGCGCCCTTGTGTTCCCATGCTACCAGTCAGCTGGTCTGCCTCGCAGTAGTTAGGCGACCTTTCGATGTAGACGAGCTCTGTGTCCTTCGGCTTGTGGTAAGAGTGGGGTTTCTTGATCTTGAGGAAGGTGGGTCGCTTGTTGCGGCTGGCACGAACAGGCTCCACATGTACTGCTTGGTTGTACTTGTCTTTCAGGATATATCCCACCTGCCTGAACTTAGGGAGCGTCATCCAGCATGTCTTGGTAGTGCAAGATCCAGAAACACCATGGCACTTGCAGTCCAGACCCCTTCCCTTCTCAACAACCTACAACACAGGAAAAAGACATAAGAAAAATATGAATAAAAAAAAAAAAAACATGTTTTGGTTTGTTTGATGTTTGTTTGCTTTTGCTGTTATTGCAAAGTTATCATGGAGAAATTACTTTCTACCTAAAAGTCAGACAAACATCTTAAAATGCTATGCCAATGACACACAACTATATTTGTCCATAAATCCTGATGAATCCAGTCAGTTAGGTAGATTACAGGCATTTCCAAAAGACATAAAAACATGGATGACTCTAAACTTTCTGCTTTTAAATTCTGACTGGACAGAAGTTTCCGTCTTCGGACCAGAAGCCCTAAAAAAATTTGCTTAATCAATCACTTCATCTGGCTGGGATTAAATTGGCCTCCAGTAATACTGTAAGCAACCTCAGTGTTATTTCTAACTAAGACATGACATTCAAATCCCATATTAAACAGGTTCTACGATTTCCTTCTTTCACCTCCAGAATATTACTAAAATTAGAAACATCCTGGCCAGGAGTGATGCTGAGCAACTAGTCCATGCATTTGTTACTTCAAGGCTGGATTACTGTAATTCTTTACAGTTAGTTGATCCAAAATGATGCAGAAAGAATTCTGATGAATATTAAAAAGAGAAATCAGATTTCCCCATTGACTGGGATGATGCTCCCAGTAACTGAACCTCTGTGTTCTGTCATCAATTTTAGTACTCTTACATCAGTTTTTTTGTTCTGTTTCTGCTGTCTTCTCGATCCCCCAGATGGTTAAGGCAGATGGCCGCTTGTACTGAGCCAGGTTCTGCTGGAGGTTTCCTCCTGTTAAAGGGGAGTTTTTCTTCTTCACTGTCGCTAAAAGGTTTGTTCAGTATGAGGAATTGCTGTGGTTGGAGTCTGCATCAACAGGACACATGACTCAATGCAATCTGCTGGGATTCCTTAAATAGAAAACTTTTCAACTAATTGGAATCTTTGTATTTAAATGAGTTTTCTTGTAAACTGCCTTGAGATGACATCTGTTGTGAATCGGCGCTATATAAATAAACTGAATTGGAAATTTAATAAAAATTGAATTTCTGGCATCACTGCAGGAACATTCTCTGTTTTCCTTAAGCGGAATGACAGGAGCTTGCAGTGTTTCCTTTTCACTGAGTGGGAACCCTGGCTGGCATTAGAAAAGCCTCACTCTGCTTTTTAATTATTCCACTCTGATGTGGCCTTAGACTTTCTGGAGTCTCTTGGGGTAATTGTCAAAAGCCTAGTGTGGTCATGCCCCACTGAGACCTGGTAAACATTGAAATAATGGAGCTAACTGAAGGGAAATCCCATTGAAGCTGCCACTGTTTGCCAAACAGAACCTGTGTAAGCCTTCTGTGGCACTTTTACACTGGTGTTTATTCTTCTCAAGAAAGTGATAAATACTTGAAACACACTGACTTACATAATCTCCAATTAAATATGAAAGGTTTGCTACAATAATTACAGAGGTATAAGTATAATATGTACATACTATGAGACTGACAGTATTCCACTATGATTAATGTCAGACCTCAAGCATTAAGACTCATTTAAACATAGGCAATGAAGTGAAAATAAAATCATTTCACGGATATTCTTCTGGTGGATCACCAACAGATGAGCTCAGATAAAAAGAAACAGCAGTTACATGTAAAGTTGGGTAGCTAAGTTAATCCAAAGCATGAGAAGTTGCTCATGCTTTTTTTTTCCAGTTTTTTTCTATCCGTAAGACAAAGGACACTGTATTCCCGCACTAAGCAGTAATTATCAGTTTATTAACAGTCTACTACTAACATGACCATGCTTACATTATAGTTTGATGTCAGCTGATGTGCTTTGTTACAAGAAAGCCTTTAGTCTACGACTGTGGGCGACTATGGCTCAGGAGTGTGGAGTTCGTCTCGTAACCGGAGGAAGTCCGATTTGAGCCCCATGCTCAATCAGTCTCAGTTTTTGTGTCCTTGGGCAAGATACTTCACTCTTCTGCCTTCTGGTGGTGGTTAGATGGCCAGTTGCGCCAGTGTTCGGCAGCCTCGCTTCTTTCAGTGTGCCCCAGGGCAGCTGTGGTTACATTGTAGCTTAACATCACCAGTGTGTGAATGTGTGTGTGAATGGGTGAATATCTGAATGTAGTGTGAAGCACTTTGGAGTCCTCAAGGACTAAATAAAGCGCTACACAAGTACAGGCCATTTACCAGTCAACATTTTCTTTGACTGGGGACAGTTTTAACTATTCTATTAAGGCAGGCATAGTTTAAGGCCTGCATATCTTATTTGGCCTGTGATACAATCTATCCTGGTCACAAGATAACTTCCTGCACAGTATTTATTATTATAAATAAATAAACAGTATAGCGCTCATTGCAATCAAACTACATATCTCATAATTCACCGCAATAGCTACTTGCAGCTCAAAGATGCACAAGCTGTTCTTGATAAAACACTTGTTCCTAACAGTGTTCCTAAATATTGATAAACCATAACAGCCTTGCAACATTTTGCACAGTGAGCTCAAACAGATGCCAAATTAGGTGATGGGCACCTCCAAAGTATTGCAGGGGTTTTGCACTGTTGTGACACAGAGTGAGCAAGTTTGTGTCTGGTTAACATAACCATCAATAATTATGATCAATAATTTAATATTAATATAATTATTGATGAGGTTTAATAATATTTGGGGCACCACTTCTGTATTAGAAGACCAGACATCCAGTCTCTTCTTGAAGGTGTCCACGCTGTGGACAATAATTGTACATATACACCATTTAAACACACACCACTTCTCTTTAAGCTAAGGGGAATTTATTAAGAAAATAGATCAACCTTACAGCTAAAACATTTCATCAATAATTCCCATCTATTCTAAAGCATGCAACTAACTACTACAGATCTTAGAAAACAATAATATGTGAAACTAAACACAATTAACACAAAGTGGATCAGGGACAAACAGACAGCTGAAGTTTTGTTCAGAAATGGAGGTGGCCCTCACTCTAGGGGTTCTCAAGTCACAGATAGCCTGTTGGACAAAGGGTCATAAACTTAGCTCTGGGCCAAGATGGAGAACAGCACATGGAGTGTAAGGAGACAAAGGGCCATAAGCTTTGGCTAAAATGGGGTAGAGCACATGGTGTGATCGGTCCACGTGGAAGGCCACAGCTTTAACTAACAGACAAAGCTAAGCTAAGTTAACCTTTCAATTTCAATTTAGTTTATTTATATAGCGCCAATTCACAACAGATGTCATCTCAAGGCACTTAAAAAGTCATTTCATTACATTTATACAAACATTCCAATTAGTTAAAAGTTTCCTATTTAAGGAATCCCAGCAGATTGCGTCAGTCATTGGCGTGAGGTTGGGCCCCATTGATGCAGACTTTCCAACCACAGCAATCCTTCAGCAATCCCTCATACTGAGCAAGCATGTAGCGACGATGGAGAGGAAAAACTCCCCTTTAACTGGAAGAAACCTCCAACAGAAGGCTCAGTAGGAGCGGCCATCTGCCATGACCGTCTGGGGGTTTGAGAAGACAGAGCAGAAACACAGAAGGAACAGAAGATCTGATATAAGATAACTTTCTATGTTACAGAAAGTAAAAAGTTGATAACAGGACACAGTGGATGTTCAGTTACTGGGAGGATCATCCCAGTCGATGCCCCCCGTCCAACAGGGCATTGTAGCAGGTTACCAGACCAGGTGGAGCTTCTATGGAGAGAAAAACACTGAGAAAAAGTTAACAGTCGAAATAACAGAATGTACTGTAATACAACCGGAGAGTAGTAAGAGAAAAGGAAGTAGCAGAGTGAAGAAAATTGGTAAGTCTGTCCTCCAGCAGTCTAAGCCTATAGCAGCATAACTACAGAGATAGCTCAGGATGACCTTAGCCACTCTAACTATAAGCTTTATCAAAAAGGAAAGTTTTAAGCCTGGCCTTAAAAGTAAACAGAGTGTCTGCCTCACGGATTAAAGCTGGGAGCTGGTTCCACAGGAGAGGAGCCTGATAACTAAAAGATCTGCCTCCCATTTTACTTTTAGAAATCCTAGGAACTACAAGTAAACCTGCAGTCTGAGAGCGAAGTGCTCTGTTAGGAACATATGGAACAATTAGATCTCTGATGTATGATGGAGCTTGATTATTAAAGGCTTTGTATGTAAGAAGAAGGATCTTAAATTCTATTCTGGATTTAACAGGGACCCAATGAAGGGAAGCTAAAACAGGTGAAATGTGATCTCTCTTTTTAATATTCATCAGAACTCTTGCTGCCGCATTTTGGATCAACTGAAGGCTTTTAATGGTATTTTGTTGACTTCCTGATAGTAAAGAATTACAGTAGTCCAGCCTTGAGGTAACAAATGCATGGACTAGTTTCTCAGCATCACTCATCACTTTCAGCTAACAGACCAGCCAACACTGGTCGGACCGAGCCCGACTCTGCCGACCAGGTGATCAGAGAGCGAGAGAAAGAAAAACGAGGACGAGAGAGAAAGAAAGTGTGGCAAGAGTGGGATCCGCTCAGGATAAAAAACAGTTTAAAACACAAAAATACAGCTCAAACTTATGCGTAAGGCGACACTAAATGAGCCAACAGGTTCAGTGCTAAAAAACATTTTAAACCAACAATGAGTGGGATCTAACTCGTTAAGAACTCTAATTTCCCTATTTATCTGCCTAGACGCAAGGTTAGCATAAATGAACTGGTTCGGTCCTTCTTTGCTTTGAGGGAAGTCCAGTCCATGAAGAGGGGCGCAAAATGTGTCCGTAGTTGAGCAAGAAAAGGAATAGAGAACTGGCGCAAGATTTTAGGACCGTGTGTCCCAACTGCAGCCCGGACGGCTTGCAGGGGGACGTCGTAGCGAACTGTCTTGGAACAATTCGGATATAACCCAAGCTAGGTACGCAATAGGCACTTGGAAGCTATTAAATGAGAGTCCTCCCCAGTCCAGCAGGTCAGAACAAAAGAACATGTCCTCTGTGTAGCAAGAGTTTCTGCTGAGAACTATTTGAAATGGCCCCCACTACCATTCTTATCCCTTTGGACGTGACGTCATAGTTGATGTCACCAATGGTGGCCACGGACCAATAGGAGTGTGTTGGGGGTCACCGCTAGGATTGCTGAGAAATGTGGTCTGCTCAGTCCATCTGGGAAAATGGTTTCCAGCCGTCCAACAGTCTGTTCAGTTCCTTTGTGGAAAATGGAGTCCAAGAGGAAACAATGCCAAGCATCCTCCTCGTACAATATGGGATAGAGCAGCGAAAAACTTTTTTGTTGTTGCCATTACAAGCTATCTGATAGGAAATAACATCTCCTCAAAAATGTATGTATGCCGGTATGTATATACGTATATATACATATATCTAAGATGGTGTGAAGAAAATTGTGCATGTTTTTCACCCACTCCGATGATCTTTTGAACTACTTTAAAGTGTTCTCAGTGGTCTTTAAATTATGATTATCCCGTTTTTAGCCAAAATCACAAAACCTGTGCCGTTTTCTGGGACATGGTTTCAGAAGAGCTGCAGTAGCTCATTAGCAATTCGCCTCTGTGTTGTGGGCAGAACCATTGGTGCGGGTGATCCCTCCCCTCCTTGTTGTTGAGAGCTCTCCGTTTAGGCTAGCTCTCCTGCTAGTTTACAGTCCCTCACAAACAAGCAGATGGTTGAATTAGCTCCCGACAGAAAAAAATAAACTTACCGGTAAAGATCCAGGGTGTCCACTTGGTGGAAGGCACTGCACCCAGGCTTCAAAAGTAGTTTACTAGCGAAGCCCATTTTTTTTCCCTGCCAGTTTGTGAAACAGTCGTCTCCGAAAAGTTGACTGCTAACCGATGTGTGGTTTTTAATCTTACTGTGACCAAGAAACTTAATCCATTTCTCTCTCACAGCAGATGGTTTTGGTAAAAGCTAACAATATCATTCTTCTTAGTATTGCAACCCGCTACAGCATACAGGTGTTGATCCGCCATCGTCTTCTACTCCTCAGAACCTGAGCAGGCGGGACAGAGCGGAGCAGGAGCTTGTAGCCCACCCAGTGTGGTTGCTACGTCACAAACGCAGTCTGTTTTAGATTGCCTTTTAGTGTCTGCTACTGATTCCCAATGATTTGAAAGCAGCAATTCTCAGAAATGCAAAATTGAGCTTCATTTTCTTAAGATATGTCCTCTTGCATCAGAAAAATGCCACAAGAACATATTAACACGAAAAGCATGATTTTCATTGGAGTATAGTCTTTAAGTTTTGAATCATCAAAAAAAAAAATTGTCTAAGACAACACAAGTAAACAGAAAATGTAGTTTTACATGAAGGTTTTAATTTAATAAAAAGGAGAAAAATAGGTTATTTTTATTATAATTAATTTTATTTATGAAAATCCCATAAAGTCATCAGTCAGAGTAGTTGGCTTAACAGAGCTATGACTCTGTGTACGTTTAGCAACAGTATGAAAAAGAAACTTAGGATTGTTCGTATTCTCCTCTATTGATGATGAAAAATACACTGTTCTACGTCGTTGAAGGGTCTTTTTATACAGCAGTAGACTATTTTTCCAGGTTAAATAGGAGTCCTCTAGGTGTGTAGACAGGTATTTTCTCTCAATTTAATTCATGATGGTTCAATAAATTGGATCCAAAACTTTTTTAGCCAGTATTTTCAATTACCCCAAGAATACGAGAGAAATCTTAGAAAAAATCCAGTCAGTCATAGATCAACAACCGAAACTGGAAAAGCTCATTATCCACGCAGGATCAACCGATGTAGCCAAAAAACAGTCAGAGATTGTGAAGAGAGATTTCTCTAATCTGCTACAGAGACTTGATGGACTTAACATAAAAAGCTATCAGCGGACCAGTTCCTGAAGAGATTGATGAAAGATACAGTAGACTTTGCATGCTCTGTAGATGGCTGAAGAGAAAATCTGTTGAAAAATCGATCTCATTAATTAATCATTTTAAAATATTTGGATACGTCAAGCATCTTTTCAGGGAAAACCAATGTTATCTCAACAAAGCCGGAGGGAGAGTGCTGACCTCAAACATGTTCTGTTACCTAAATTAGAAAGCTTAACACTTTAAAAAGCACCCAAGAGCTGACCTCGAAGCACGACCCGTGGGTACTAGCAGAGAATAAACACCTCCCCAAACACAAGTCAAGATGACGCCACCAGCCCAAACAGATGCACGACCGGCAGAGATTAACAGAGAACAAACCCTTCCTACCTTTTCTATGAATGCACCAGCAGCGAGAAAAGACATACAGCTGATGTGGCAAAAAATAAATTGATCATGTTAAAGGTTAAGTCTCTTCAAGTTAAAGGTTAAGTCTCTGTGTTAACTGATATAATATGTATTGTTATATTGAACCAACATGTGAGAGCTCAAGGATACTTTCTGTGTCCTGGGTCACCAACATGTGAGATGTGTCTGCATGCTGACTGGAGGACATGGGAACCGACGTGGGAACCACTCCATTATCTTTCCCCTTACCCAGAGCGTCTGAGTGGTGTCTTACTAACGAGGTTAAGGTTATTCTATCTTACTGAAGACAGACACCTGTCTATGAAGGAGGAGTCTTAGTTTTATTCATTTCTATATAGTAAGATGTTAAGATGTGGGTGCAGGTCAGTTACTGCCATGCTGTATGTGCTGAACTCCTTGTTGATCAACAAGCCGAATTAAAGCTCTTGAACTACGAAGGAATCCTTTCTCATCCTTGTTAAATAATATTTCCATAATATTTTGGCACCAACGTCGATCCCAGCGACCGGAAGGACATACAAGAGGAGACCAAGCTGTAAAAGGCCAACCTGAGGGGACCAGCTTCTCAGCATCCGGACCTCCGCAATTCTTTTTTGGAGAGGGAGGACTTGGACCCTCTGGCCAGACTGACCGCCGCCAGGGACCCAAGAACCCATGCTAGAGGGCAAAATCCGGTGAAATTGATTCCTTCATTAAATTCAGTTGCACTCTCAGGTGGTAAAATATTTGCTAGTGGTTTCGTGTTTATTTACTTACACGCGATTGATTGATTAATTAATATAATATATATACTTATATATAATTGTATGGTTAATTATTTAATCAGTGTTAAAGAAAGAAACTGTTTTTGCTCCGGGTTTTTACCAGGGAGCACGGCAGTTGGACAAGTAGTTAATTAATTAAAGAAATTGATTATTTTCCAACAAGGTTTTTTTATGCTTTTGTTTCACTAAGGAAACTAGAAAGCGATAAAGAAGAGACGTCTTTTTTATTAGCTGAACGTTCAGCCAGACAATGGGGTCTGTTTCTAGTGAGACTTTACCACCAGACAGTTCCAATTTGTCGACAGATAAAACCAAAATATGGATCTGAAAGTTTGGAAACTAAATTACTGGATAATGGAATGAGGATTTCCTTCTGGGGGAAGTTTAAGTGTGAGAAAATTGGAGAAAATTAAGGAGAAAATTAATGAGCAGAAGGAACGGTTTGAAAGCGGTACCTTCCTCTGCTTTGGAAACATTGAACAGTATAAGTTACATGAACGCTGCTGTCAGATTTGGTTAAAAGAGGCAATACGCAGAGAACGCAGGTCCTGTGTGTCACATATGGGAGGGGGGAGAGATCTGAGTGGTGATGTTGCGGGCAGAAAAGATAACGGTTCACTTAGAGCTGCCCAGTCTCCACGCAAAATTAAAACAGTCAGAAATGTTGTGATACCAATGCTACCACAGACAGAATTACAGGCATCTTGTCCACCTTACAAGGACAGTCGCTTTTCACCTTCCTCCCCAAATGCTCCTGTTTACAGAGACATGCAAGCATTGGCCATGTCGAAACCTGATCTGGACCTGGATTCCGCCCCTCCGCGGAGTCATCGGAGGATAAGACCAGAAGAAGCCGAGCGAAAAGCAGCCTATCCTCCGCAGAGTTATCAGAGGATGAGACCAGAAGAAGCTGAACAAGACGCAGCCTATCCCCCGCCACCAGAGGTCTGGCTCAAAGATGAGCGGCAGCCCGGACAACAAATCGCAACACAGCCAGACTGCGGGACCTCACACCAGAGGTTCGCTCAGCCTCCCACCCCTCCATCGAAAGGCACACGGCCCAATGTGAAAAAGGAGGCCGAACGGAAGCCGGAAGCATCTGCAGATTCCGCCCCCATGGAAGTATTGCCGGAGATGCAAGATGAAGGTACAGAGTGTATTATGTCTGCTCCAATGGTCGAGGTGGGGGGCCCAGATGGCCCTCTGCTTGTTTTCAGAGGGTGGTCGGACAAGGATATTGAGGAGGCGATGACCCAGCTCCCCAACATGACCGGAAATGGGGTGCAGTTTGCGAAGGAACTAGAGGATTTCTGCAGAGCCTACCGTCCGACCGGCTCCGAAATCAGGCGAGTAATTTCTAAGAGACTTAAAGCTGATGATCTTGGTGTTGAGGCTATTGCCTTTACTGAACGAACTGCATCTCCCAGCATCCTTTCACTGAACGAACTGCATCTCCCAGCATCCTTTCACTGAACGAACTGCATCTCCCAGCATCCTTTCACTGAACGAACTGCATCTCCCAGCACCCATTGCGCTGCCCTCGACCCATTCTCATTGGTCTGTGGCCAGTGATGACATCACAGAGTTGATAAAAGCAGCACAAATATTGAAATCTTCGTCTTTTGGTCCCGATGCCGTAAGGAGACGCTTTAATCCAGCTGCTAGCATTTTCCCCTTTTTCCGTTCAAACCTGCTGGACCAGGAAGAACTTCCCTTTTAAACTTTGAAGTGAATCGGGCGAGCAAACAGACTTTCCTGTAGCCTACGGGTAACCAGGTAGTCCGCTGGCCATCTGAGCTCTATTGAAACCGGCCCTGAGTCCCTCAGCGCCTAAAGTCAGACGTCCGCTTTTCCGACCTCGGTTTTGCGCAATCCGCTCCTTTAAACTGGACACTTTCTACGTTCTTCGTCGTGGACTGTGGAGAGCTGCCCCCACCAAGTAGGATTAAACTGGTTCATATCTTTGGTCTGGGTAGAGGAGAGGTCTTGACAGTTAATATCCGTTTTCTGTTGGTTAAAATAAGTCTGTCAACTTGTTAACCACTGTTATTCTTGGTCGTCTGTCGCCGTACACCGACCCTGAATGTGCATGCTTTTTGTGTTTTATTATTTGACTTTGATTGCAACCAGAAGCAGTATATTATATTGTATTATTTCCTTGTTTGTTTATTGTCCACTACAGTCTGTTTAGACACCCGTTTCCTTTGTCCAAGCCACCATTGCTAATAAAACTAGCCTTTGTTGAGTCGCCACGCGGTCTTCCTTTGTGAACCGATCACGCCAATTGATAAGGCTTGAGTTATTTATCGCATTGAAGGGGTGAGCTGAACCCCCCGCCTCATTCGCTCGCTGCCTCACACACACACACACACACACACACACACACACACACACACACACACACACACACACACACGCCCCTTTCCTCGACCTTAACTTTGTTCTATATTTTTGTATGCGTTAGAATAGATGGAAATTATGAATGAAATGTAATCTGTAAGGTTGACCTATTTCATTAATAAATTCTCTTAAGTAACGAGAAGTTTCCTGTGCTATTTCAGTGTGTGCTGTGAAGTTTGTTTTAACCCCGCGGACAAACTCTACGCCTTTTCAGAGAGACTGACAGTCTGGTTTAATTAAAATTATCTCATTTATGACATTGGTGCCCCTATATCTTTAATAAACAGGTTAAACTCAAACGTCATCAATAATTATATTAATATTAAATTATTGATTATAATTATTGATGCTCAGAAAACCAGACAACAACTTTTTATTATTAATAGTTCCAACATTTTACAGAGCCTCCCAGCTCCAGAGCTTCATTTGAAAATATTACCAACAGATGAGACAGACGACATACTGAATGCCCCGTATTATCTGGCCTTATTGAAACTCTGTAAAGCTATCAAGACAGAGTTTCCGGTACTGCCTAATTTAACCCTTTTGAATTCTGTGAAGCAAAACCCAGATTAGTTGGTCGAAGACTTCCTTTACCGCATTCAGCAGGCATTTGAGAAGTACGGCGGCGTGGCCACACCACAGCAGATCAAAGGCTCAGTATGGGAACAGCTGCTGGGAGATTGCATACTCACTGGACTCCGCCCAGATCTGCTGACTGAGGTGACTGAACGGTATGTGGGCATTAATCAGGGCATCACCTTGGAAGATCTGCATTACACGCAGAGGAGGTGGTGAGGAAAAGAGCATCACAGTTAAAAACAAAGCATGAGACCGAACTGCAATAAGCTGCTGTTACCATGTATGCTGCCATGACAAGCAGAGGCAGAGGCAAGCGTCCCACTCGAGGCAGGGGGAGAGGACAACCACGGCGCTGCGGAGACGATGAGGGGTGCTGCTACAACTGTCACAGTTTTGGACATTGGAAAGACTAATTTCCTCCTCATGCTCCACGCAAAGGTAGAGAGCATTCTCCGACGCACAAAAACAGGGAAGTGAAAACTCAAGTCCTACACACACAAACTGCAATGAAGAAAATGCTTTGTGCACTAACCCACACACACTGCTCACATATGCTATAACTAATTTAGAAAGACAACAATCAGCACCAATGGGTACATATGCACAATTTACATCTGATGCTTACAAAGTTATACCGATGCTAACTCTGAATGTCTCAGAGACAGCTGTTCATTTTATGGTCGATTCCGGGGCCACGCACAGCTTTATAAAACATAATGCATTAAAAACAATGCCAAAAATGAGCGGTAACCATGTTTTTTCTCTTGTCTGCATCTGGCCAGGTGGCAAAAGAGCTGTTTTCCAGTCTTCTTCGCTGCCACTTGGAGTTAGTTATGCCGATGCTAACTCTGAATGTCTGAGACAGCTGTTCATTTTATGGTCGATTCCGGGGCCACGCACAGCTTTATAAAACATAATGCATTAAAAACAATGCCAAAAATGAGCGGTAACCATGTTTTTTCTCTTGTCTGCATCTGGCCAGGTGGCAAAAGAGCTGTTTTCCAGTTGTCTTCGCTGCCACTTGGAAGAAGGGCCTGCATTCAAACACAGTTTTCTAGTTTCTCGACAATGTCCAGTAAACTTGTTAGGAAGAGATCTGATGTGCAAACTTAATATTTCTCTCATCTCCTCATCAGAAGGCATCCAAATTGTACCTGTTCGAGAGACCGCAGTCCTGATGGCAGTTAAGTACAGCCCTCACGACCTGAAGTATGCATATCAATGGAAATTGCCAGCAGGTACCCTCTCAAAATCCCTCCTCAAATCTGAAAAGGATTTGGTGAGTCCTTTATCTGTTTTTATGAAGGAGGAGAATTTGCATTGCACATCACACATTTCTACAGGTTCAGATGATGACTATGAGAAAGCATGGTTCCGTGTTTCAGCAGAAAAACTGTCTGTGACTTCGATGGTCTGGGACACACACTCAGCAGCGCTGGCTGTGTGCCTCACACCTGAGCAGAAAACATTGTACAGATCTTATGAGTATGTTCCAAACATTTCCCTATCAAAGCCGGCTGGAGGAGAGTGGAAAGATTTGGGATCATTAATACACAGAGCTCAATGTTAACAGATTGGATCCAAACACAGTAGGACGCTTCAATTCTTTATTCTAAATCAGCTCAGATTTTTAAGCATCCATTTCCGTGCACGCCACCAGAACAGTCCACTTAATTGAGGACTCAGATGAAAGATTGATTCAATCTTTCCTCCATGAGGAAGCTGCAGCAAACCAGTCAAAAATGCCCATCCCCCTTTAACAGGTTCCATCAGATCTTTGGGCAAAAGATTCATATTATGTGGGATGTGCACCTGTGAAAATAGCTCCAAAATCTTCCTTCCGTCCAGTGCAGCGTCAATATCCACTGAAACTAGAAGCTGTGTGTGGGATCACACCAGTGTTTGAATCCTTGTTAAAATCCGGGGTGGTCGTTGAATGTGCAGATTCTCCGGTTCGCAGTCCACTTTTCCCGGTCCGAAAGGTCAGAGAAACAGGGGAAGAGTGGCGATTCGTGTTAGATTTGACCCGGGTCAATTGTTGTGTCACGCCCAGGGCACCGATTTCGCCGAACCCTTACACCATCTTATCTCAGGTCCCAGTGTCAGCATCTCATTTTTCCGTTGTGGACCTCAGTAATGCTTTTTTCAGTGTACCTGTAGATCCGGACAGTAATTGTGGTTTGCTTTTGAATTTAAAGGTCGACTGTATACATTCACCCGGCTGTGCCAGGGATTCTGTGAATCACCCACCATCTTTAACATGGCACTAAAAGAGAGGTTGGAGACGCTGTCACTGTCTCCCGGTATGGTGTTAGTAAAGTACGTGGATGATTTGTTGTATGCTGAATCAAAACAGCAGTGTGAGGATGACACTGTTGTTCTGTTGAAACATTTGCATGCTTTTGGACACAAAGAGAGCTTGTTGAAGCTGCAATTTGTGAAAGTGGAGGTTACCTTCCTAGGTCATGTCATTTCAAAGGGGTCAAAATCTTTGTCCACAAAAAGGGTTAAAGCGGTCCAGCAGATTCCTAAACCCATCACAGAAAACAAATGTTGTCATTTTTGGGTCTGATCTCTTATTGCAGGGACTTCATTCCAAACTATTTTCTGCTGGAGCACCATTGTCTGCACTGATTCATGGAAAAGGTATGGCGGCCTCTGACGCCATCCGTTGGAGTCCCGATGCATTGCAGGCATTTGAGGACATGAAGTGTGCATTACAGAACCCTCCTGCACTAGCCTTGCCAGATGTTAAAAAACCATTTATACAAATGGTTGATGAGAAAAAGGGTTGCATGGTTTCTGTTCTTCTTCAGGATCACGGAGGCAAGAAACGGCCTGTGGGCTATTTCTCAGCAAAACTTGACCCTGTCGCAGCTGGTCTTCCAGGCTGTCTACGAGCTATTGCAGCTGCAGAAAAGGCTGTCCTGGCATCGAGAGACATTGTCATGTACTCTCCTTTGACGGTATTAGTACCACACTCAGTTTCGGTCATACTGTTGGAACAGAAAACTTCACACCTGTCAGCTGCTAGATGGTTACGGTATACGAGAGTTTTACTGGAGTTACCAAACACAACGGTGAAGAGGTGCAATGTTCTGAATGCTGCCAGCTTGCTTCCCACAGAGGATGACGGTTAGCCGCATGACTGCCTGGCAGTATTAGACCTGACATGTACACCAAGACCTGACCTGACTGACACACCCCTTCAAAATCCTGACATGATCCTGTATGTTGATGGATCAGCCTCCAGAGATGTTACAGGAAGAAATCGTGTGGGGTATGCTGTGTGTTCTGATCACTCTGTTCTTTCTGCAGGTCCGCTGCCATCACATTACTCAGCTCAAACTGCAGAGCTGACCGCGTTGACCAAGGCTTGCGTGCTTGCTGAAAACAAGGCTGTTAATATCTACTGCAACAGTAGGTATGCGTTTGGGGTCGTGCACGACTATGGAGCTTTGTGGAAACACAGAAAATTTCTCAAATCAGACGGTAAGCCCATTTTGAATTCATCTCAGATTGCTGCTCTCCTGGATGCAATTTTATTGCCATCTAGAATAGCAGTAATAAAGTGTGAAGCTCACTCCTCATTTTTTGCTAAACTGAGCCATGGGTTGGATCATGTGTCAAAAGGTGGAATGTTTGACCTGGTTGCCACACACTGGTTTACAAGGGGATTCACCTCTTTTGCAGAAAGGTTTTTTCGCTCGTGCATGGTGTGTGCTGCAAATAATCCAGGGCGGCCGGTGACCACTCATCCGGCAGCCCATCCACCCCCTGACAGACCGTTTCAGCATCTGATTATGGATTTCATACAGCCTCCTGCTGAAGGTAAAAAATATTGCCTCATAACACTCGACATGTTCTCAAAATGGACTGAGGCTTTTGCAGGCCAAGGCATTGTTAACCGAGGTGGTCCCCCGATTCGGGATCCCCGAGAAGATCAGCAGTGATAACGGTCCACACTTTGTGAACAAAGTCATCTCAGAGGTGGGTGAATTTTTAGGGATCAACATCAGCACTCACTGTGCTTACCACAGTTACACGCCACCTCGCTCGTCTCATGGCAGAATAGGATAGCTCTCGATATGATTCTCGCAGAGCGCGGGGGTGTGTGTTCCCTCTTTCAAGAAATATGTTGCACGTACATACCTAACAACACAGCCTCTGATGGTTCAGTGACTAAGGCTTTAGAAGACCTGAGGGTTTTAAAGGAGGAAATGGCTGACCATTCAGGGGTAGATACCATTCTAGAAGGTTGGTCAGATTATTTTATGGGACGATGGAAGAATGTAGTAGTCTCTATTGTGGGAGCTCTTGTTTCTGCAGTAACAGTTTTGATCTTATGCGGATGCTGCATCATTCTTTGCATCTGGGGACTGATAACTAGAGTGATTGAAAGAGCAGTTACACATCAGGTGCTCACAGGGTCCGTGGCTGATCTGCAAGGTGTCCGATGCCCTGACGCGGAGTCCAGAATGCGAGAAGGGGATGGAGAGGAATTTGACATGGAGCAGGATGAACTGGAATTTTATGAGTAATCTGTTTTGCAGACGTGTGATGATTACCATTGAATCATGTTGTGAATTTAGTTTTCTGATGTTTTTCTGTGACGAAATCTTGTAATTCTACCATATGAGTTTGGCTAATCCATGTCCTCTCATCCCAGGTTCAGGTAGAAGGGACCTATAACCTTTTCCTATAGTACTCCGCTTGATATATATGTGTGAGAAATCTTTATTATGAATTGCTGTGAGTTTTATTTTCTGATGTTATTGACTTGGAGACGGAATATAAAGGGGAAGAAAGAAAGAAGATGAAGAGAGGTAGGAAACAAAAAGTCAAGAGAGGGTAAGTTGAAAATAAAAGAAAGGAAGGGGAACAAAGAAAACAAGAAAACATCTAAGTCTGCCTCCATACCTACAGGACGACAGAGAGAGGGGAAAAACAAAACAAAAATAAAAAAAGGAACATCGACAAAACAAACCAAACAATGTGAACTAAGAACTACACAACCAAATCCCACAAAAATGGATATAAGAATACAACAACAATGTCACTGAAAAGCTCATGGTACTGATTAATCAAGATCTACTAATGATAACCTCAGCCCAAGAATGTATCTGTAAACACTGGAGACCCCACACCTATGTGTGTGTGTGAGAGCATGCTGGTGCATATAAGGTTTCTCCATACAAGTGCTCGATAGCTGGTGTCAGGAGCCATTAATCCATCTCCTAGGAATCAATGCAGACATGAAAGACATCGGGGCCACAGAGCCTAGGAGCGCCAGGTGGATCAGCGCAGGGCCGACCACATCCCCCAAGAGAGAAGCAGAGGAGAACCCCAGAGAACATCCAGCAGCTACAATGCAGGGGCCCACAGTGACGAGTCCATGGGCTCCGCTGGCAACCGGCTACGCCAGGGCAGGCCAGCCATGCACCCGGAGACCAAGGGCCCAGGGGCGCCCACCCCCCAACAGGGACCCGACCAGGGATCGGCCGACGAGGGTCCATCGCAGGGGCCACCCCTACCCCACGTCACAACGCCCCACCGATAGCCGCAGGAGATGAGTGGCATCCCCAGGCCAAGCCCAGCCAGCACCTGGACACCAAGTTGTACCAGCTCCTGAATCCTGATACCGTGCAACGCAGAGCACCGAGACCTGGCATCCGTCCAAGTCAAAACCAATTAACCGCCCACGCACAAAACACAGAAATTACAAATTATTTTTTTTTGCGAGAGCAGGAAAGCAGGTGTAGCAGATTCACATGACTGCTGGAAGGGGTCTCCATCAAGCATATAGGCTTATATACACCCTTACACTTGTAATCATTTGTGCATTCTTTTATAATATTATTTTACCTGAGTGTTCAGAACTGGTGAGCCATGGATACTAATGGCCCTTTTCCACTAGTACCTACTCAGCCCAACTTGGCCCTGGTTCCATGGCTTTTTTTACTAGCGTAAGGTTGGACATTTTTCTCTCTCTTTTCTCTCTCTTTTCTCTCTCTTTTCTCTCTCTCTCTCTTTTCTCTCTCTCTCTCTCTCTCTCTTTTCTCTCTCTCTCTCTCTCTCTCTCTCTCTGTATGTACACACACAACACCCTTCCTTTTGTTTATGATAAAACAATGTTTTGAAGTGATTCTGTGAAGCTTATTGCTCCTTACACATAACAATCAGCTCTATACAAATGTGTTTTTAGCTCTGATTTAAATGAAATCAGGTTTTCTGCATTTTTGCTATTTTTTGGAAGATTGTTACAGATTAGAGGAGTATAAAAACAGAATGCTGCTTCTCCATGTTTGGTTCTGATTCTGGGGATGCTGAGCAGAATTGAACCAGAAGACCTGAGAGGTCTGGAAGGTTGATACAATGACAACAGATCCTCCATTCAGTGATTTATAAACTAACTAAAGTATTTTATGGTCTATTCTTTGAGCTACAGGGAGCCATTGTAACGATTTTTTAACTGGGCTGATGTGCTGGTTCTCCTGGTTCTAGTGAGGGTGCAAACAGCAGCGTTCTGGATCAGCTGCAGCTGCCTGATTGACTTTTTAGGCGGACCTGTGAGGACACTGTTGCAATAAGCATGGATGACTTTCGCAATATTCAATTCAATTCAATTCAAAATTACTTTATTAATTCCAAAGGGAAATTAAATGTTGTTGTAACTCATTATGCAAGTTCCTTCAAAGATTTGTTGTAGATGCTGATGGCTGTGGGTAGGGATGATCTCTTGTGCTCTGCAGATCCGAAGAAGCCTCTGACTGAAGACGCTCTGTAGTTGTATGACAGTCTGATCTAGAGGATGCTCTGGATCTATGGCGTCTTCTCTTCAACTCATCAGGGTTTTGTGGCTGTAGTTGAGGTATTATTTGAGCTTTTGTGATGTTAATAAGCTGCTGCCAGTTGTAAACCACCTTGTTGCCATGGTTATGCATCATAACAAATGTCCAAAAATCCTTCCAGCTACTCCAACATGCTGCCACCTTGAGCGGCGCAATTCCGGAATGTCTTCTCGGGACATCAGTCTTTTAATCCTGGTAATGTTCTTCAGGTGATAGAAGGCTGACTTTATTGTATTTATGTGTTTCTGAAGGTTCAGGTCAGAGTCCATCACGACACCCAGTTTTCAGGCCTGATCATTGTTTTCTAGTTGTAATAGCTGAAGCTGTGTGCTGACTCCTCATCATTCCTCTTTAGGTCAAAAAATAATTAGTTCAGTTTTGTTTCTTTTCAGATGAAGGAAGTTATGGCACATCCAAGCAGTAATTTACACTTTTTATGTTAAAAATATTATTTGATCTGATGTGGCAGTGCGTGGGTAGACGTAGAGCAGCCACCCCATATATATAGAGGCTATTAGTCTTCGTCACAGCTGTCTTGGATACGATTTCCGACCCTAGTACCTTAGTTGCATGTCATCTCCCCTTTTCTCTCTGCCCATCTAATCTACTGCAAATAGAGGCCACTAGTGCCAGAAAAACCTTAAAAAAATCTGATTACATATAGTGAATTTATTCATTCCTAACTAATTAATCATCCTATAACCACTGACTGGTTTATTGATTCAATCTAGTTTCAATTCAGTTTATTTATATAGTGCCAATTCACAACACTATGTCGTGTTAAGGCACTTTACAAGTCATTTCAATTCAGTCATACAAACATTCATATGAATTCACATGTATTCATACTGTCAGGAGTCTGGGGTTTGGTTTGTGTAGTGGTTTCTCTCTGTTTCGCCTTTCCAAAGGTTGTCCACCAGAGGGCACAGTGGAGGCACAGGCTCCAGTTCTGGTGGGTGGAGGCCTGCAGGTGTTAATTTTTTCATGCTTTAAATGACCAGATGAGTTGCAATGTTAGACTAACCCAAAACAACGGATGAGTTTTTTAATTGGGCAATCCGGTTGGATAACAGTCTGAGGGAATGTACTATGGATAGATCTAGACAGTCCTTTCCCAGAACTCATTCTACCGTCAGTTCTCCAGTATCAGCCACCTCATCTTCACCCCCTAAGACATCCCTTCAAGATTCAAGATCCATGCAGGTCGGTCAGACCCAGTTGACCCCGGAAGAATGGCAGCGCAGACAACAGTCAAATCAATCCATATACTGCAGATCACCAGATCACTTCATCGCTTCCTGTCCCATCCGGACAAAAGAGAGGGACCCTCTCTTTTGTCAATAGATCCAGGGAGACTGACGGACCAACTAAATCAGAAAAAATTATCCCGGTTTCTCTTTCCAGCCACTCATGTGCCGTCAAGAATCCATCAGCCTCTCGGATCTCCTCCAATCAGGTTGTGAACCAAGTCTAATCGATTCTTTGGTTTCACAATGTAAGATATCAACTACACCGCTCCATACACCTCGACATGTTACAGCTTAGGATGTAAGACCTCTTCCCATCATAACTCATAAAACGATCCCTCTGCAGCTAAAAATCTCTGGAAACCAGAGTTGTCCTTTTTTGTGTTTCCATCCAATAATCATTCCATTATTCTTGGTTTCAGCTGGCTTCAACTCCTAAAACCACATCTTAACTGGTTGGATCTCTGTGTAGAATCCTGGTCCTCTTTTTGTCATTCCTCCTGCCTCAGGTCTGCCGTTCCTCCAAGCCCCTCCAAGTTCTGGTCAATGACGTTCTCCTTGACTTCATCAATGTGTTTGCCTTTGTTTACCTCGACCACACCATAATTTATCCAAAATCCATCTCTGAGCATCAGCAACATGTCCGCCTCGTCCTCGAACCCTCCTTGAAAATAAAGTATATGTAAAAGTTGAGAACAGTGAGTTCCACAAGTCCTTCATGACCTTTCTCGGCTACATCTTTGAGGGCGGACAGCTGCAGACAGACCCAAACAAAATCTCCGTAGTACTGGACTGATCCATACCCACTAAACAACTCCAAAGTTTTTGCCAATTTCTACAGACGTTTCATTCGCAACTACAGTCAGAATGCCGCTCCACTCAGCTCAAACATCCCTGAAAAAGAGCTTTCAATGGACCCCGAAGCAGAAATCGCTTCTCTGAGTCAAAAGAAAAGTTTTCCAAAGCCCCAATTCTAGTAAAGCCCAACTCTCTCAAACAGTTTGCTCTAGAGGTTGATGCATCAGACTCTGGGGTCAGAGCTGTACTTTCCCAGAGATCTGAACCCGACAATAAACTCCATCCTTTTGCTTTTTTCCCCGCAGATTATCACCCACCAAGCAAAACTATGATGTTGGGGACTGGGAGCTGCTGGCCATAAAATTGACTTTCATGGGCTGGATGGTGCTGAACACCCAATACCGGTATCTATAGATCACAAGAATCTACTATACTTAAAATCTGCTAAACGTCTTAACTCCCGTTGGTCCCTCTTCTTTTCCAGGTTTAACCTCTTCATTTCATATCGCCCAGGTTCCAAAAATATTAAACCGGACGCTCTTTCTCACCACTAATCACCCGAAGACAATGGTAAGACTTCTGCACCCATCCTGGCACCCAGTTGCACAATTGGTTAAGTTACCTGGGACATGGAGGACCTGGTCAAGAAAGCTCAATAACAAGAACCAGATCCAGGCACGGGTCCACCAATTCGTCTCTTCGTCCCATCTTCAGTCCGTTCTGTGTTGATTCACTGGTTTCACACAGCAAAATTCCCGGAATCAGTCGAACCGTCGCCCTCATAACCTATACGTTTTTGTGGCCATCATTGCACAAAGATGTTAAGGAATATGTTCTCGCTTGTCCCGTCTGCACCTGCAACAAAACTGGTAACAAGCCTCCTGCTGGTCTGCTTCTACCTTTGCCCATACCCAAAAGTTCCTGGTCTCACATTGCACTGGATTTCATCACAGGTTTGCCCAACTCTAAAGATATGACCAATATTTTAACCATCATTGACAGATTATCTAAAGCCTGCCATCTTGTTCCCCTTCACAAACTCCCTACAGCCTTCCAGACTGCTCAATGACTCATCAAACATGTTTTCAGACAACATGGCATCCCTCAAAATCTCCTTTCAGATCTTGGTCCACAATTCATCTCACCATTATGGAAACCGTTTTGTCACACAGGATCTAATATTTGTCACTGTGAGCTAATTCCATGGCCAAACATGTCCCATTTCTTATTGTAATTTGTGTTTTGAACATTGTTTTTTTTGTGATAGCACTTTGGAATTTTGCCTTTATATTTATGGTATTAATTAAAGGAGTCATAAACTAGTATTACCTTGGATACCCTCGCTTTATTATAGTCTTTCAGGCCCTTCTAAAAGAGAAAAGTTGAAAAAAAGGGGGAAAAAAAATAAACACAGCTCCTCTAACCCTTATTTCTGAAGGCATTATTGAGACAATAATGCCTTCAATAATGCAAGATCTGATGCGATATTTTGGCTGTCGTGGACAGTCATTGTAATAATGCAAATGAGGGGCGCGTTGATTGGTGGCATTCTAGATCATCTGTTGTTAGCAAAGTAGCATATATGGTATATCCTGCGCCGACTTGACGTCAAGTCGGCCAGAAATTGAACATCGCGTATTTGAGTGCGCGTGGACGTGGGCTGGTTGACGAACCCAAGGGTAAACAAACACTTCAAACAAAAGCTATTGGCTTCCCAGCCAGTGTATAATCGTTAGGCATTTATATGAAGCTTTCCTTCATTGGCTCCCTGTTAAATCCAGAATAGAATTTAAGATCCTTCTTCTTACATACAAAGCCCTTAATAATCAAGGTCCATCATACATCAGAGATCTAACTGTTCCATAAGTTCCTAACGGAGCCCTTCGCTCTCAGACTGCAGGTTTACTTGTAGTTCCTAGGATTTCTAAAAGTAGAATGGGAGGCAGATCTTTTAGTTAACAGGCTCCTCTCCTGTGGAACCAGCTCCCAGCTTTAGTCCGTGAGGCAGACACTCTGTTTACTTTTAAGGCCAGGCTTAAAACTTTCCTTTTTGATAAAGCTTATAGGTAGAGTGGCTTAGGTCATCCTGAGCTATCTCTGTAGTTATGCTGCTATAGGCTTAGACTGCTGGAGGACAGACTTACCAATTTTCTTCACTCTGCTACTTCCTTTTCTCCTACGACTCTCCGGTTGTATTACAGTACATTCTGTTATTTCGACTGTTAACTTTTTCTCAGTGTTTTTCTCTCCATAGTAGATATATCTGGTCTGGTATCCTGCTTGGCTGCAATGCCCTGTTGGACGGGGGGCATCGACTGGGATGATCCTCTCAGTAACTGAACATCCACTGTGTCCTGTTATCAACTTTTTACTTTCTGTAACATAGAAAGTTCTCTTATATCAGATCTTCTGTTCCTTCTGTGTTTCTGCTCTGTCTTCTCAAACCCCCAGATGGTCGTGGCAGATGGCCGATCCTACTGAGCCTGGTTCTGTTGGAGGTTTCTTCCTGTTAAAGGGGAGTTTTTCCTCTCCACCGTCGCTACATGCTTGCTCAGTATGAGGGATTGCTGAAGGATTGCTGTGGTTGGAAAGTCTGCATCAACGGGGCCCAACCTCACGCCAATGACTGACGCAATCTGCTGGGATTCCTTAAATAGGAAACTTTTTAACTGATTGGAATGTTTGTATAAATGTATTGAAATGACTTCTTGTTAAGTGCCTTGAGATGACATCTGTTGTGAATTGGCGCTATATAAATAAACTGAATTGAATTGAATAACATACATCTTTTCTTGTGGTAAAGTGAAAATTACAGGTTGTGACTCCTTTAAATTAATAAAAGCAGGGAATTGTGGTGGAAAATTCTTATGTAATTAGGATTTAAAGACCTCATGACACAAAGTCGACATTTTTTAACATAACATAAAATAAAGAAATCTGAACCCAATGGACTATGTCAAAGTGATAAACACGCCTTGTATAATCCTACTGAGAGCAAAAAACCGCTGCGGTGACTAGCATTTTAGTACTGTATCACTGCACACTGAACAAGCCGAAAGCCGGAAGTGACGTTAGCGAGAGAACGTGTTCTGTTTGTTGGCACATTTGACAGTGGCTTTTCAGCTGTTACTGGGACCGTTCTTTTCTATTTTTGACAAAGAAAAGTGATCGCAATGCCTTCCCATTGTGTTCAGGATTTTGCTCAAATACACACAAGGACGGTGTCAGTTTATTTAAGTTTCCCAAAGACCCAGAGTTACTGTCTAAGTGGGTGAAACTGGTTAGACGCACCCGTGAGTAGTGGGCTCCCTCCTCCTCCTCTCTCCTCTGTTCCGAACATTTTGAGCAGAATTGTTTTGATTACTATGATAAAGGAATCCCTGGGTTGTTTAGTTCAACCCCTGGGTGGCTGCCCAATTGTAAGACGCTGAACTGTTAAAGTTTCCCCGCACAGAACAACGGCAATGGTTGTAAAGGGAACGCATTTTATTACTGCGCATATAGCCTAGCCAACTGCTGAATAATTATAGGCTATATGAATAATCAATAATTGTCCCCAGCAGTTTTAAAAACAAACTGATGCCCTTGTCCAGAAGAGACAGGTACATATTCAAAGCAGATATGCTATAATTATGAATAATTCAAGCTATATTTAGTGAGTCTGACAAAGAAATTAGGAATAAACGTGTTTCACCTGAAACTAATAAATTGGTACGATAATAATAAATAAGAATTGTAATGAAGTAAGTCTTAGGCTACTTGCTTTGTCGTTTGCCTTGAATGTCTGCCTACAATATGATTTTATTTTTCCGATATCAGTCTCAGACCTTATAAATAAGTGCGTCTGGATTAGTTTATTATTTTTAGTTTTAAAACTGATTTACCATATTTACATTATGTAGGCTAATGTTTATTTTTCAGGTCACAACTAAAATCACTACACGTTAATATTATTATTGTCATTTATATCATTTTGTTAATTATTTGAAAAGAAAAGAAGCAACGATTAAGTTCTTTCTAATCCTTGCCAACCTGTTTCCCTGACGTCACTTCTCCCGCTAGCTTCTCTGACCTGCTTTCTTCTCCCATCTCAGTCGTTGTGTACAGCACCTACCTGTACGGTTCTATGCCACCTTCACCTCTAGAAGCACCAGAACCTACTGCATTTTCCACCTCTAAAACCATCTCAAGGCTAGAACTGGAGGAAGAATTTTCCGAGCATTCAAATATGAGCGCCTCCATCAGGCCTGACAGCGGTAGTTTTCGGACTGTCCAGCCTGACGTCACATGGAGACGTAGCTTTGAAGCCGCGGTTAAGCTAATATTTTAACTCTTAATTATCGCGTAAAATCAAGTCTGTTCGGCTCATAAATTTACACAACCACATACTTTGAAAATATGCATTATGTCATAATACATTTACATGAAGTCAGCTTCGTGTCATGAGATCTTTAAGCATTTGGAGATGTTTGGTGTAACAAAACTAAAGGCAAAATATCCATTATTTTTTCTTCTCTTTGGCTTGGAAAGAAGTTGGTTTAGAAGCTCATTTGGTGACGTTTTATCTTCTGCTTTGCGTTTATGTGGGAGCCTCATTAACTGAGCTCAAATAAAGTTTTGTTCCCAGCGGCAGTGTTAAAAACCACACACAACCGGTGTGTAAAGTTGTCGCAGTGGTGAAGTTTAAACTTACTGCAGTGTTTACAGTATGAGTTCACTCAATCAAAGGACTGTGTTAGTAGATGACAGAAGCTCCACTCTAACCGTATCGGGCCATTGTCCCGTGGACCTACACCTGAAGAGGGACTATTAATGGAGCGGTACGGGCCTGCTGTATGGGCCGCTTTTACAATGGAAACAGACAAAAATGCGAACCGGACCGCGCCGGTTCACAAGTGTGGTGGTTGTTGATAGACTGATTTATGAGATGGATCGCAGGTATGCTGCATATGATAAACTCAACACCACCTTTGGCATACTGAACAAATTTTCTGATGTTACTGTTCCAGAGCTAAGAAACAACACATCTCATCTCCAAATGAAATATTCAGCTGACCTGTAGATGGACTTTGTGGAAGAGATCATCCAGTTCAAAGATTTTATTCATGGTAAAGGCATCCCATCTGCTCCAAAAGAAAGAAGAAGCAGCTACAGGAACATATTCCCAGATGTGGACATTGAGCTCAGACTTTACCTGACAGTTATTTTCACAAATGCAAGTGGTGAGTGATCCTTCTCTAAGCTTAAAATATTAAAAAATAGACTCAGATCCACAATGGGATAGGAAAGGCTGAATCACTTGACTCTCGTGTCTCTTGAGAGCAATCTAGTGAGAAAGCTGGACTTTAGTGATCTGAAGGACTTTGCTGCACAAATCATGTGGCATTGTGCTGTGTGATCCAACTACACATTTCAGAGTGGCCTTTTACTGTGGCCAGTCTAAGTCACACCTGTGCAATATTCATGCTGTCTAATCAGCACCTTGATATGCAACACCTGTAAAGTGGGATAGATTATCTTGGCAAAGGAGAGGTGCTCACTAAAGGTGCGTTCACACCAAAGCGTAAAAAAACGCCCCGCACGCCAAAGTGTGATGCTTGAACATTCGTAGCTTAATGCGCGTCCAAAGCAAATATGATGTGCCTCAAAATATACCATTTTGGTGGACTTCAAAATATACCATTTTGAGGTATATTTTAAAATATACCATTTTGAGGCGCATCAAGCCAGAAATACGTAACTTGTGGGAGGAGCTAGTGCCAGACTGTGTTTTTGCAAGATGGCAGCTGTCGATCTAGCGCTGGAAGAGTCTCCCTTCTCTATTTACTGTGGAGAGCAGAGCATCGGCATAGAGGATGTTCTCGCCGTACTTTGGTCCACCAGGTCCTCCAGAAGCGTGAGCAGTTTGGTGAGTTTCACCACTTGCTCCAAGAGCTGCGTCTGGATGATGGCCGCTTTCAGCAGTACCACCGTCTGTCCCTCGCCCAGTTTGAGGAGCTGTTGTCCCGCGTCGGTCCAAGCATCGCCCGCCAAGACACCAACTACAGGCGCTCAATCCCACCTGCTGAGCGCCTGTCCATCTGCCTGCGGTTAGTAAAAGTGTATAATACGTAGTCCTTTATCGATACATGTGGTAATATATGCTATTCTATGTATGTGTATGCTGTTGGTGTTTACTGATACCAAACTGTGGTATGGAGACCACTGTTTATAATATTTCTATTGATTCTCAGAATGTATATCTAATAAAGTCCTGATTTAGTTTAATTTTGACCTGCTTTAATTCTGGTACAGAACCAGTCTAATATTTGTATATAATCCCTGCAGCTGTCAGACTCTATAATTGGCCCACTGTAGTTGTAAAAGTCCCTAGGAATCAAATAAAGATATGGCAAAGTTAAGACAAAAAAGAACAGACTCAGGGCTTAAAGTGAAAAAAAATCCTGAGCCTGAACTTTTTTCCAAGGAGTGGGGTTGCAGTGAATCCAATGCATATACAGTATAGGCAATTTAGCAAACAACTTTTAGCATTGTGCTTGGTAATGTACAAGATGACCTACAATTCAAATGTGATTTTTTTAGAAGTAAAGGTTAAGTTATAAATGAAAACATGTGAAACTCAGTCAAGCTAATTATTCTAATTCATTTAGCAACAATTTAATTCAGTAAAGGGCAATTTATACAAAAAACATATAAATTGTAACTTTTTATATTATTTTTGTTCAAAACAATGGCAAATTAAGTTATAGGAAATACATTACAATGGGTCTTGACTCTTCCTTTTTAACATATTTGCAGAGGCAGTTAATTTTAACAACAAAAAAACAGTAAAGTGCTCCAAGAAGTGGTAAACTGAATAATATGAAACAAATACAAATAAATACAGAATTGCTCAACTGAAGCTTCCAGTGCAATGATCAGAGCTGAAGCATTGCTATTGCTAATGTTTACTTTCTTGCTTGCAAGATGATGTGTTATTACTCTGGATGCATCATCATCAAAAAAGCGAACCATTACATTCAGTATTTTTTCCATGTTTTGGGCGATTGCTTCATCAACATTCAGAGAAAACATACATCCTTTGAGCTGATGAGACATACGTTTCTTGAACTCCAGTGCTATGCCATATATGTTCATATTAGGGTTGCCAACTCCCAGCAAATAAAATAAGGAAACACCCCCCACCCTCATGATGCTTAATCGACGTAATCGACTTTAATTTAATGCACATGTAAAACAAATGCACTGAAATTAATTATTTTTCTACAATAATTAAATAGATTCAACATCTTTCTTTGACAGAATTGCAGACTGCACAGATGGTACCTTCCCAAAGGAAAAAGTACTGTAGCTTACTAGGGTATATATTAGACTTAATATTTACTATATAAGATAATGGATTTCTATACATTTAACAGATGACCACTTTAGTTGTAAGATTAAGATTTTTTTATTATTAAAAGCTAGACATTTTAAATGAGAATAAGAAAATTATTTATTTGTTGCCCCCTTTCCCTGTTAATCCCCTACCCTTGCAAAACTTTGCTAGAGCCGCCCCTGCACATTTACCAGCTGTCAGCTACATAATTGGATCCTGGTGTGATTGGTCTCTCAGAAACAGTTTATAACTTCCCTTCAACTCATTCATGTCACCTAAAAGGTAAGCCTGTTTCTCCGTCACCTGTTCAGCTTTTATGATTCAGTAAGAACATCTCCTGGTTTCATCTTCATGTTTCCCTCTCACCACATATCCAAACCGATATCATGACCAGCAGCTTTTATGGCTGTGGCTCCAGCAAACATCAGCTGATACTAGAAAGTCATATTAAATCAGTTCTAACAGGTTATTAAACGTGCTGCTGTTGTTTAGCGCACCAGCCGCTGGTTTCCTTCTTTCCGCGCAAAGTGGGCGATAAACAAACGAGAGCGAGAGAGAGACGGGACTTCCGACAGAAAAGCCGATCAGCTGATTGATCAGTTTCATGAGTGAATGAGCAACAGGAGAGGGAGGATGAGAAACTGAGAGAAGACGAGGGAGCTGCACAGCTTAAAGACACAGAATAACTCCACGTGTCTTTTTTTCATTGTAGTTGAAATACGGGACAAACCGCGTTCCTTTTCACCTCAATACGGAACGCATAATATTTTCTCTAAATACGGGACGATTCCGTTTTTTTAAGGGGCGGTTGGCAACCCCAGTTCATATAACTGGCATGCTGATTGGAAACGGACAGTTTTGTTAAAGCATTTTATCAACTGCTACTTTTTTACACAGATCTACGATTGGTTGAGCAATCGTAAATCAGGGCCGGATTTAGCCAGCCCCACTAAGGGGTGCAAGTAAAATATCAAGAGGGGGGCGAGTCTGGGTATACTGAAAATGTTGCAGGGGTGGTGAACCCTGGTCCTCAAGGGCCGCATTCCTCTAAGTCTTCCATGCAACCCTGCTTCAACACACCTGACTCAAATCAAATGGATCCAACAGCCAATGAAGTTCTGCACAATTACTAGTTAATTTGAATCAGGTGTCTTGATGCACGGAAAGATGGAAACCTTGCAGGATGAGGGCCAAGGTTCCCCACCCCTGGTTTAGGGTGTCACATCCCCCCCAAACCCCTAAAATGCATAAGAAACTATGCTATCATCATATCAGTTCATATTTCCATATATCTATCTTTTGCTTTGATCCATTCCTGACACTACCCTCTGCATTTACCTGGGCTTGGGACCGGCACAAATAGGACACTGACTTGTGGCCTGTTGAGGCTGAATTTATGTTTTTTGTTTTGTTTTTCAACTTTGTGAATCTGTCTTGTCTGTCCTTTCAGTTTTTTGTCTTTTATTTTATTTATATCTTTTTTATTTCTTTTTTGTGTATTTGTCATTTTAATTTCTTTAGTTCTGTACAGAGCATGGCTTATATCAGTCATTATAGCATCAGTCGTCTGCTTTTCTGTGCAAAAGTCCTAAAAAATGCATCCATATCTAGGCCTGTTGTTATGGCCTTCTCATGACCCAGAATAACTAAATTTATTTTTCTCTCATGTAGCATAAGCCCCTTTCAAACAGGCCATGAAAAACAGTAATTTTCCAGACTTCGTCTGTTTTGCTTTTGAGTCTGAAAGCAATCTTCCGGACTTTGTCCGGATACCCTTTACCGGTAATTTTACGGCTGAAGATCTAGTAACAAGAGCGGACTTTTCGCGGTATGGTGTTTGCATTCAGACAGTCAGGTAATGTTCTGCGAAAGCTGGAGGGGTGTGGGGTGGTGGGGGAAAGGGGAGAGGGGCAGGGAACGCTGTGAGCGCACACATTGATGACGTATAAATGTCATTATTTTCCTTTCAGCTTTTTCATCGATGTCTCTTAACCGTTTCCATGTGCGCAAAATTGCACACATCACAAAGACGAGTGCTGCGAGTAGATCTGCAGTTTCCTCTACCATCTTTGCAATAATGCATTTGTTTGGGGAAAGGACGTACGCCTGCCGCACTAAGTTTACGTAATATCCAGCTAGAAACCCCCCACTCCCCCGCATCCCCCAGCCCACAGATATTCATCAGGATTCTCCGGTAAATTTCTTGCTGTGTGAAAGCAGCCGAAAGGCAATGTTCTGGGAAAAACTGGCGTGTTTGAAAACACAACTCCGGTTAAAGACCGGATGGAATTGTCCGCAAATATTCCAGAACTTCTGTCTGAAAACGGCTATAGTGTGGCGGAAGGGGGTAAGAACAAGTGGAGAAAGTGCTTTCGCATGATGCAGACAATATTACATCACATACATGGCATGGAGCTGAGTAAAGGCATTCTACAGTGGACATAACAACACTACCTTTGAGCAGTGGGCTCATTGTTCTCTTTCCTTTAGCAGCTGGTGCAGGCATGCTAGTTAATGTCTCACTTTCCTCATCTCTAATCTGCTTCAAAGCCTGCAGAGATGCACTGACTACTTCTGAAGCACAGCACAGGTCAACAGAATGAGCCTGCAGCATAGCATTTGCAGACTTCAAGGAACCCAGAACTTTTAGGGGGAATTTTCCTATTTCAAAAAATTATGCCTCCTTAACATCATTAATAGCAATGATGCCTCTGTACAGATATCAACAGCAGCGGCTCTGTCTTCTGTAACTAACCTCTGACAGGATACTCAAAATAGCATCCTAATTCTCCACAAGGCACTTGGTCACATCATGGTGGCTTCTCCACCTGATCTCCCAACAGTTGTTTAAAGGAGCGAACATCATATTTCTGTGACACATACTGACGATGAAAAAATAAGTGCAGTGATCCTGATAGATCAAAACAGGTTTTTGCACATGGCTCGTCATGTCGACGTGATGACATCATCACTCTTCTGGTGGTCTTCATTTTTTTCTCCAAAACATCCGATACGAATATATACCCGGCCCCGTCGTAAATGATAAATCGCACACATGTATTTTCAAGTCACAGACACGATTGTTCATCAGGCTGCTGCGTCCGCTGTTACTCACGGCAAACGGCTTGTGTGTTGGAGCGCGCGGACAGCTGCTTTATGCCCTGCGTCTTGTCCGTGATGGTGAAGGGCTTTTCTCCCGCTAGTTGCATAAACTAGCTTCTTGGAGCACAACACACAAAAGCAGGTACCAGGCTCCGGGCCGGATATAGGCATGGGCAAGGTGGGGCAATGCCCCCCTAAATGCTGTGTCTTCCCCCCCCCAAATGTGATGTCATGCAAAAATCCAAAATTTCAAAGATATTTAAAGAAAAATGGTCAGAGCGCTCTCTGTCTCATTCAAAGTCCTGGATGAAAATATTTTATATAATATTTAGATATTGTGTAATTTTGCTCTGAGATCAAGAAAGTATTTTTGAATTTAAATAATGTATTTTGTAACTACAGTACAGACAATACTATTTTTAAATAATGTTCTCCAGTTTCCTTGCCACCGGAGACTCCTATAGGACCAGTGTGCCAGATTGTCCCCCAGGTAGCGACGGCCATCTGGGAGGACTACATGGCTGTACCTTCCACTGAACACTGGTGGTCCATTGCAGAGGGATTCCAGGAGTGGTGGAACTTCCCTCTCTGCTGTGGAGCCCTAGATGGGAAGCATGTCCAGATCAATTTCACCAGTCATTTATTATTTTGTTAATAAACAGAGCTTGCCTCCAACATGAACAAACCTCCCTTTATTCTCTTGTCTTCACAGTGTTATGTTCCTATATAGTAGTATATTTTTGGATTTGTATTATATTCATTGAACACTACATAATGTATAAATAAAGTTGTGTGGCAATATTTGTTGTGTAGTAGAACTAACTGAGACATTTAGTCATTATCAAAATTTATTTGACAAAATATTCAACAAATCTCAAACAGAAACAAACAAATATGAAAAATATAACTATTTACAGACAGAGACAGGAATAAAAAAGACCACGCTTAGGAGGTGGAAGAGCCTCAGGGTCATTGGACGGAGAAGAAGAAAAGTGCGTTGTTCCTGCCCTGGAGAGCCTGCTGCCTTGTGTTTTAATCAAAATTACTGATTACTAGGCTGCAATGGTTCCAGATTTAACACAGCTGTGGTGTTTTCAAAAATTAATTAATGAATTTGGAATTTGACAAACTCTCTCATCTCATCCTCTCCAGAGCAAGAACAAGGCTGAGGAGGAAGAGCTCAGTTGAAGACTGCTGTGGCCTCTTGAGGCACGCCAGGATGGCCAGCTCCATCTTGAACCGACTGTCCTGGGACCCGTCCCTCGTCCGCCTGGGTGCTCTCCTCCTTTGTGGACCTGTAAAACAAAGCACAAAACAACACAAAGTAATGAGAAGGCTGCTACTAGATTTTCATTTTCAACATGGTAAAAAAAGGCTATAATGTGATTGGTTTTAGATTATTAGTAAAGGTAACTATTCACAAAAAGTAAGTTAATGTAAATGTTAAAAGCTATTAGTGGTTGCTGTACATCTGATTTATACATGTCACATTTATGGTGGCTACAATTTCCTTTACACACCTGTGGGTGCAGCAGCAGCAGCAGCAGGGACTGGGGAGCCAGGAGAAGCAACAGGGGACGGCTCTACTCCTGGAGAATCAGTTGACTCTGTCAAGACAATATTAAATGTTAAGTCAACAGGTTAATAACAATAGTCATAGAGAAATTATATACAGTGGTCCCTCATTTATTGCAGGGTTACATTCTAAAATAACTTTGAAACCCCTCGCCACACACTTTATACACTTTTCTCAGACATACATTACCATTTACTCACAGTTCTCACTAGTTTAAATACTCTCAAAGTTCAAACCATCGTAGATAATGAAAAAAAAGTATTAATATGCTGTGGTTTCTTAGTGCGCGAGCCGCTCTGGTGCGTCTTTTTCCACTGAAGGTCTCGGAGTAGGTGTCTGTTTCCGAGTGAGGAACTTAGTTATGGGTAGTTTTTTGTTTTCCTACTTGACGAGAAGATACTCATAACCAGACATGATAAATTTGGCAAGCGCAGGAGACACGACACGGAGGAGATTGACAACTGCCTCCAATCAATCAGGACGCAGAACGCAATGCGCTGGAAAATTGTGATGGAATAACTATAAAGAAATCAGCAAAACAGTGTGAAGGGTGAACCGCGTTATAGCGAGGGACCACTGTATACCTACTATTTATTTGTAAAAAATAACATATATGCCTATATGACAACATCAATTGACATAACTGCGTTAATTCATTGTAAACATACCTTCTGTCTCAGACTCCCCTGCTGCTCCTGAGGCTCTTCCACTTTTTTCTGCAGAAGTCCTCCGTATAAACACATTATCTTGTTAGTGGAAAAGTATTTGTACATCAGCTGGAAAATAATTGTAAAATAGCGGTACAGTAGGCGGGCTTGCTAGCCTTTGCGCAGGTTCGCAGAGTCAGTCAAAACTTTCAAAAGTGAAATGAACTTACCAGGTTTCCCCTTTCTCCTCAATTATATTCCTCCAAGCAACGTCCTTTTTATTCCTGTCTCTGTAGAGAAAGCAGCTGGTGTCGTACAGCTCCGGATGGTTAGCAACAGCAGTTATCAGGAGTTCAGATTTTTCAACTTCAGCGGCAGAGGCAAAAACGCACCACATAAAAAGACGTGCGTATTTTCTAAAGCGCATCAAACAATTCATTCGCGCGAATTTGACGTGCGAATGAGGCACAAATGCGTTTTTCGCAACGCAAAACCCCTGATGCATGTCAGCGCGCTTCTGCATTGACTTTACATATGTAAACCTGACGCCGTTGACGCTTCAAACGTGTTCGGTTTGAACGCATTGTAACACAGATTTAGACATATTTCTGAACAATATTTGAGAGTAATGGGTCTTTTGTGTATATGGAAAATGTTTCAGATATTTGGGTTCAGCTCAAAAAATGGGAGCAAAAATAACAGTGTTTGCATTTATATTTTTCAATTCAATTCAAAAATACTTCATTGATCCCAGAGGGAAATTAAGTGTTGGTATAGCTCATATAATTATTTCTTTAAGGACTGTTCAGTATAAACACATTAATATTGTAATTCATGCCTTCGTCACCACATGCTTTGATTACTGCAGTGCACTTTATGTAAGGGTTATGTAGGGTTTTTCTGTTGCCCAGCTCCAGAGGGTACAAAACGCACACTAGTAATGTAGATATAAGCACATTCCACCCATTTTAGCTTCTGTCCACTGGCTCCAGGTGCATTTCAGGATTTAAAAAAAAATCAAACTACCACTGCAAATTAGACAGGCCTCGTTTTTCTCTGGTTTTATATCACTTCTTAAAACTAATCTCTTTGCTCTGACCTTTGACACGGCTTGAGTCTGCATCAATGGGGCCCAACCTCACGCCAATGACTGACGCAATCTGCTGGGATTCCTTAAATAGGAAACTTTTTAACTGATTGGAATGTTTGTATAAATGTATTGAAATTACTTCTTGTTAAGTGCCTTGAGATGACATCTGATGTGAATTGGTGCTATATAAATAAATTGAATTGAATTGAGATGCTGATTTTGACTCTATTTTGTTTTTTGTGTTTTATCGGTTCTTGCTGTTTGATTGCTCCTTGTTTTCATATTTGTTTTAGGATTCTTAGAGATCATATTTATGTCTGCCCTGTGTAAATTTACCCTTGTCTTGAATTACTTTTGGTGTCTTTTTAATATGTACAGCACTTTCGTGCTGTGTGGTGTCTTATAGTGCTTTATAAATAAAGCTTGACTGGCTCTCCCATCCCAGCCTACTATCTACAGTTAGCTCAGTGATCTGGAAAAACATGGAAACATTTGTAGCTGCTTTAAACATTGCAAACTGCCCTTTTAGGAATATTGTTCCGGGTGTGTTTTTTTATTTTATTTTGTCCTTACGTAATATATTATTCTTAATTCTGTTTTTTTTTATATTTTTGTTGTGTGAATCTAAATGCTTCAATTACCTGTCAAATTGCTGCTGTTATAGATGAATTTCCCCTCTGTGGGACAATAAAAGATTAATATTATTATTTTATTTTACGTTATCGTGAAGGTTCAGGATAGAATTTAAAACACTTGAGTGTGTTCTATAATATTGAATAATATTAGCTTGAAAAAATGTTTTTTTTATTGTAGGATAGTTTCAAAAGGTCTGAAATGTAACATTTATACAGTATAGAAACGAAAGGGAAAAGAAGTTAAACTCACTGTCCAGTCTATGTGTAACAGTGTGCTTGATAATCATCCCAAATGTTTAATTGGTCTTCTTTCTTAAATACTTTTTGACAGTAAAACAATTACAGGTGAGCTCCTCCTGGATGTTCTAATATGGACACTTAGATATTCACCAACTCATGGTTTGATGTTGAAAATCTGTATGTACAGGCGCTGAACGACACCCCAAAGGTGCATTTCACTCAGAAAAAGCAGATAGAAACCCAACTTGTGGTAGGATTCATGTGACCTTATATCTCAGTAATCTGTTGCACAAAAACTGTTTATCATGTAATAGTGAACATATCATTATGGTGCAAAACACACGAGTGTAATGAATTTCTATTAATTTGCACTGTTATCCAGTTTTTTTCACACACAACCTGAACCTCATTCCCATGCCTGAAGTAAACTAAAAGCAGAAGAGATCCCCAGAGCAGCTAATTTGATGTTAGGCCATGGAAATCCTTTACACAAACATACCTTTCGGCCCACTTCATTGTTATGCAAATTCATAAGTGTCCTGGCATTCTGCTTGATCTCCCGGGCATCTACGAACACTTTAGAAAATCCCAGGCCATAGTGGATGTCTGCAGAGCAGCCACCCCACTTCCAGCCCTCTTCCTGGTTGTAGAAACCCTGCTTCTCCTTGTCGCAGCCACAGCCACTCAGGGTACCTTGGGTGCAGGCTGCAGTGACTGTATGGGCAACCCCGGCTGCTATGATGGCATAGGTAAAGGCAGCCTCCCTACTGCCTGCAGAGACAGAACAGAAAAAAAGCAGTTTGGATGACAATTGCACACAACGGGATCCACTCTTTCAGGCCCTGTCAAGCCTCCTTACATACCTGGCATAACTGCTTCAGAGCTGATTATGAAATGCATGAGTCAAGCCAAATCTAATTCATTAATCAAGCTCTCTTTAAGCAGATAAACTTCAGAATGAAGATCTAACATCATGTGGAAAGTGTAATGGAACATTCTGAATGGGAGAAAAGCACTATGAAAACAAAGTTTTTGTAGGGAAATATGGAAGTTATGCTTGATAAATTGGAATGGTTGACAATCAAACATGCCACTCTGTCCCTGAATGGTAAACGTATGTATTTTTAACCCATAAGTTCATCAACAAAAGAAACGTTTCACATGACTTCTGGCTCTTTCCCTGCCAGCCGTCATACTGTTCTCCACCCTGTGGAAGTGAAACTGAGGCATGCACAACCTCCCAGTATGGAGAGATTTCCAGCCTATAAATCTGACCACTTTACGCCAACTGCAGTTTTTATTAATTAAATTGGAGGTAACTCCTGGTGGAGCACACTTGGAATATGTCCAGGAACAGTCAAAGTTGTCAAATTTAATACCTACACTTCTATAGAGGCACTTCTTCACACAGATTGTCCTCAGAGATGTCCCCAAGCAAAGCAGTTTCCTGCTAACAATTGTAGTTCAAATCTAGGTGTCTTAGATAGTTAGCTTTAACAGTTCACAGAATAAGAAGCCACTTTAGAGAGTTAAGTTGTCAGTGGGAATGATCCTAACCCTAATGCCAAAATACTACCCACTGCAGCATGACTGCCAACAACAATCCCAAATTTATATATTCTGTCAGGAATCAACGTTCCAGTCCAGTAATACAAAACAATGGATTCAAACTCTGCAGGGCAGCTAGCCCTGAGCAACACCTTCAACCCTAAATCCCTTACTAAATGTAGCTAAAATCTGTTCACTGCAACAGAGAAATGTTGGGATTCATTTCCTTAATATGACAATAGACAAACTAATGCAGCTTCTTCCTGAAGTGAAGGACTAGAATTTTTTGATGTATAAAGCTGCATTGCCAAAGTTAAAGAACCAGGAGGGAAATTTGTAAACCTAGAACAGTACTTGTCTGAACTTGGAAGTTTTCGGGGAGGGGAGGCGGTATTTTATGAACATGCATGGAGGTGGTTCGGCTGAGAAAGGATACAAGGTAGGTCTGTGTTGTTGTTTTTTGTCCATCACAATAGGCCTCACTATTAAAACACCAAGCTGTTGGTGGTACAGCCTTTGGAATTGCATTTATTGGAGTTAAACCCTGAGCTAATGTAGTGAGGGAGAAACGGGAGCAAAATGACATGCAATCCCAGAGTCCGTCCATACAGACAACAGGATGGACGTTAAAGGACAGGAGAGCAGAGACAGGAGATTTTTCTGCTCTGCTGTCTGTGGCGCAAGCATCACCTCCAGCTTTATTACTCAGACACCATCAGACATAAGGCTCTGTTTCCCACAGGGCAGATGCAGTCAGGCTCAGTTTCAGACTTCTAGACATTTCTCTAAAGGTCAGAGGGTCAAGTACCTCAGAGGAATGTTTCCTCCAGACCAAATTTGGAAAATCTATAGCAATTTTCTACAATCTCTCTCTCCATCCTATCTTTCTTATTTCTGCTGGGGAGTCACTGGCAATTTATTCTGCAATTTAGTGGAATAAAACATGTTAGTGCAATCAAAGTGGTTACTTTTAATAATGCATACAGACATATTTCCCAGTTCTGTCTATTCTGTTACTTTATGTGGTTTTGTTGCATCATCCCATATTCCTATTAACAGAAACATGTTTTAGATTCCTCTTTCCATCAAGTAAAAACAACAACCCACCCTGGGAGGCAGATGTTTCCCAGATACATACCCACTTTGAGCTCTTTACCAAACACAGTCCTCTCCCCCAAGGCCGAGCAGTTCCAACGGCCATGCCTGAACTGGAACTGGCACTCGTTGATTCCTATCTGGACCCCCTCTCCGACCACAATTATGGCATCCGGTCGGCTCTGACAGATGGTCCTCTGCCGGGGGACCAGACCCGGAATTTTGTTACAGATGATGCTGGCTCCCAGCGCGACCACTGATGACAGACCCCTGTAATGAGGGTGACATGCAGGTAAACATGCGTCCAGCAGGTGCTGCGGACTGTCCACAGCTCTGTTCAGGCTGTGGACAGGCTGGTTCTGTTCAGCAACAGAACAACAACAGGTGTGCAGCTAGAAACCCCGAGCTGACTTTATGCTTTCTTCAACAGCTCTCTGTACAGCTGTGGGTCCTGACCCTAACCCACTGGCTGAACCAAGCAGATCATTAGAACCAAGCTTCAGGACATCTAAAACTCACCCAATTTTCAGATAAACTACTCCAAGGCAGAGTAAATAATTAAATATCCAGCGCCGGGTTTTCTTGGTCATGGTGGAATTAATCATCTGCCGTTGCAGATATCTCCTTCAGGATCTCCAGGTGTTTCGAGCCGTCGATCCGCTGTACGTCCACGGTGAATGCCACTAGGCCTGTCCCGATCTGATTCGGAGGGAGTCCGGCTGCGGGAGCCTGCGGAGGAGGCATTTGGACTGCTGATTCCGGCCGCTCGCTCTGTTATCCAGTTCAACGTTCACGCCTGTCTGTCTCACTCTGCGTGGGTCTACCTTTTCTATCAGGGCGTGTTCTGCTGAGGATCTGCCTCAGAGTCGCGCGCGCTTACAGCAACACCACTTTTGACCTGAGGCGCCGTAGAAGCGCACAGCGAGGCTACTGACGCCAAAGCAATGTAGTGCACTTACTGGCCCACTATCTGTCTGTTTTATTTAGCGTGCCAACCAGGGGTGAATCCAGAAAGGGTGGTAAAAGGTGACCATATTGGGCCACTAATACAGGTCCTTCTCAAAAAATTATCATATTGTGATAAAGTTCATTCTTTTCCATAATGTAATGATAAAAATTTAACTTTCATATATTTTAGATTCATTGCACACCAACTGAAATATTTCAGGTCTTTTGTTTTAAAACTGATGATTTTGGCATACATCTCATGAAAACCCAAAATTCCTATCTCAAAAAATTAGCATATTTCATCCGACCAATATAAGAAAAGTGTTTTTAATACAAAAAAAGTCAACCTTCAAATAATTATGTTCAGTTATGCACTCAATACTTGGTCGGGAATCCTTTTGCAGAAATGACTGCTTCAATGCAGCGTGGCATGGAGGCAATCAGCCTGTGGCACTGCTGAGGTGTTATGGAGGCCCAGGATGCTTCGATAGCGGCCTGAAGCTCATCCAGAGTGTTGGGTCTTGCGTCTCTCAACTTCCTCTTCACAATATCCCACAGATTCTCTATGGGGTTCAGGTCAGGAGAGTTGGCAGGCCAATTGAGCACAGTAATACCATGGTCAGTAAACCATTTACCAGTGGTTTTGGCACTGGTCGTGCTGAAAAATGAAATCTTCATCTCCATAAAGCTTTTCAGCAGATGGAAGCATGAAGTGCTCCTAAATCTCCTGATAGCTAGCTGCATTGACCCTGCCCTTGATAAAACACAGTGGACCAACACCAGCAGCTGACATGGCACCCCAGACCATCACTGACTGTGGGTACTTGACACTGGACTTCAGGCATTTTGGCATTTCCTTCTCCCCAGTCTTCCTCCAGACTCTGGCACCTTGATTTCCAAATGACCTGCAAAATTGGCTTTCATCCGAAAAAAGTACTGAGCAAAAGTCTAGTGCTGCTTCTCTGTAGCCCAGGTCAGGCGCTTCTGCCGCTGTTTCTGGTTCAAAAGTGGCTTGACCTGGGGAATGCGGCACCTGTAGCCCATTTCCTGCACACACCTGTGCACGGTGGCTCTGGATGTTTCTACTCCAGACTCAGTCCACTGCTTCCGCAGGTCCCCCAAGGTCTGGAATCGCTCCTTCTCCACAATCTTCCTCAGGGTCCGGTCACCTCTTCTCGTTGTGCAGCGTTTTCTGCCACACTTTTTCCTTCCCACAGACTTCCCACTGAAGTGCCTTGATACAGCACTCTGGGAACAGCCTATTCGTTCAGAAATTCCTTTCTGTCTTACCCTCTTGCTTGAGGGTGTCAACGATGGCCTTCTGGGCAGCAGTCAGGTCGGCAGTCTTACCCATGATTACGGTTTTGAGTAATGAACCAGGCTGGGAGTTTTTAAAAGCCTCAGGAATCTGTTGCAGGTGTTTAGAGTTAATTAGTTGATTCAGATGATCAGGTTAATAGCTCGTTTAGAGAACCTTTTCATGATATGCTAATTTTTTTGAGATAGGAATTTTGGGTTTTCATGAGCTGTATGCCAAAATCATCAGTTTTAAAACAATAAAAGACCTGAAATATTTCAGTTGGTGTGCATGAATCTAAAATATATGAAAGTTTAATTTTTATCATTACATTATGGAAAAGAATGAACTTTATCACAATATGCTAATTTTTTGAGAAGGACCTGTAGTTGTGGCACACCAAAACCCATAACAATTTCAGCAATTTTACTTGTTTCTATTTGACATAGTATAATATAGCACAGGCTGCAGTGGCACTTAGCTCTTTCTGCATGTTGAATTTGCATGTTCTCCCTGTGCATGTATGACACCTCTCCAGGTATTCCAGGTAGATATGAGCGTATCTGCATGGTTGTTTGTCCTAGATATCACCTTGAATTACCTTGTTGTTGAAAGGGTGCTATACAAATGAAATTGCCTTGCCTTGGTAGATAGAAACTTCTAAAGTTAGTAAAAACAAAGCTCCCATTCCTTCCATTTATTGCAAGAAACCTCCTGCAAGACAAATGTCTCTTTCTCATATATGGAAGTTTTAGCAAGCGGTAGTTAGCCAACATTAACTTTATCTGTACAATGCTTTAAACATGAATTGGTATCTCTTTTGCAACATTACAATCATTTGTTCATCAACTTTATGTGACAAACACCATGTTGCACAGAACTATGAAGTGGAAGGAAAAGGATTCATGGTTTTTAATATTTTTTACTAATCAAAATTCAAAATGCATCGGTATTCAAGTAAGCTCTCTGAACTCTGATGCCCCTGAATGAAATCCAGCTTCCTTCAGATAAAATAACTAAGACATAGTCCAACTGTGTGTAATAGAAATTCTGTAAAAAACAAAACTGCTATTGTGTTAAAGTTGCAGAGGTGTATTAGAGAACATTAGAGAACAAACAGCATCTTGGAGACCAAGGAACCCAGCATACAGGTCAAGGAGAATGCCGTTCTGTTTAAAGCAGGGTTAGATTCTACAACATCCCGCTTTGAACATCTCCCAGAGCTCTGTTCAATCGATCATCTTGACATGTAGAGAGGATGGAGCACCTGTAGACCTACTGGGACATGGATGTCCACCTAAAATGACATGCCTGGCAAGGATAGCATTAACCAAAAGAGGCAGCCATGAGGTCCATGATAAATTTGAAGGAGCTGCAAAGCTCCACTGCTCGGGTGAGAGAATCTATTGAAAGGACAATTAGTCATGCACCCTACAAATCTGGCTTCTATGGAAATAAAAAAAGTAGTTAAAAGAAGTCCGGAAGTTCTGATAGCAGTTTTCCACAAGCCATGTAGGAGACACCAGACACCCAGAAGAATGTGCCCTGATTAGAAATAAAAGCTAAATTCTATGGCCGACATGCAAAAAGGTATGTATGGTGGAAAATGAACACTACACATCACCCTGAACAGAACATACTCATGGTAAAACATAGGGCTGGCATTATCATGCTATGGGGTTGCATTTCTTCAGCAGGAGCTGGAAAGATGGATGGATTAAAATCCAGAAGAATCCTGGAAGAAAACCTGTTAGAGGCTGCAAAAGACTTAATACTGGGGTGGAGATTCACTTTCCAGCAGAACAACCACCCTAAACATACAGCCAGAGCTACAACTGGATGGTTTAGAACAAAGTATATTCATGTGTTATAATAGCCTAGTCAAAGTCCAGAATGAAATCCAAATGAGAATATGGGGCAAGACTTGAAAACTGATGTGCACAGACTCTCTGCATCCAGTCTGACTGAGCTTGAACTGTCCTGCAAAAAAGGAATTGGCAAAAATGTCAATAAAAAATGCACAAAAACAATTACACGGTAAAGTCGTTTGATGGCACAGAATTTTATTTTGGGGTAATGAACCAAACTGAATACAAATGAACATAACACGTTTCAGATCCTCTTATTATACACAATATTGAGAAGCATGTATTAGGATTTTGTGTTGGTCTATGACAGGCGTGCCCAATCCTGGTCGAGATCTACCATCCTACAAATTTTAGATGTATCCCAGCTCCAACACACCTGAATCAAATTGTCCAATTGTCTCATCAGTAGTCTGTCAGCTCTGCAGAGCCCTCGTAAGCATGCCTTCATTTGATTCAACTGTGATAAGGGATGCACCTAAAAGTTGCTGGATGGTAGATCTCGAGGACCAGGGTTGGGCATCCCTGGTCTATGACATAAAATTCCATAAAAAAATATTAAAGTCTGTAGCTGTAATGGATAAACTTTAATTAGTGGACAGGACTTAACACTTTATTAAGGAACACCAACTCAGGAATATGTAAGCTCTACCAACACCATGATACTGATAAACAGCACCTTATGTTCAGTCGATGAAGTTTAAAATGTGATGTTTTCACAGAGGCTCTGTCTCAGCCTTTTGCTTACCAACAAATGAAAACAAATGTCAGGGCTGCTTAACAGGAAAATATTTCACCAACATTGCTGCTCTGACTTTTGTAAGACTTGTACTTCTTACTGATTTGAGCTATTTTGCACAAGAGAGTGCACCAGTGTTATGCTGCGTTCACACCGCACGCTTTATGAGCATCAAACAACGCTCACAAAGCGAGTAGTTTGACACCTGTACATTTTTAAGCCTGAGGCTTGCAGCGCTACTTTCGTCTGTCCTGCGCCCAGTTTGACAAGCTCCTGGCCTGTATTGGTGCTCACATAATCTTCTAGGACACCAACTACAGGCGCTCTATTCCTCCTGAAGAGTGCCTGTACATCTGTTTTTGGTTCGTGTCATTTCTGATTTCTAAAAATCTTTGTTAGCTAGCCTACTCACCATTGATTTTCTCTGACAAAAGAAATATAAAAAAAGAAATAGAACAGACTTAGCAGACAATATCATTGTCCTGTCCTCATCTCTTGTTTAACTTATTTACATAACTGCAATTACACTACCAAGAAGTTTTGCTTCGTCTTTTAACGTGTGTTGTCTGGCAGTGTGGAGCTCAGAATTGGTGTCTGAGTACCAAGTAGAACCCCAACAGATTTACTTTCACAAGCGGAGCAGTACAGCTTTTGCTATAGTACTTCACTTGATGTCTTTGTGTGAGAAATCTTTATTATGAATTGCTTTGGGTTTTATTTTCTGATGTTATGGACATGGAGACGGAAAATAACGGGGAAGAAAGAAAGAAGATGAAGAAAAGAGGTAGGAAACAAAAAGTCAAGAGAGAGGGTGAGTTGAAAATACAAGAGAGAAAGGGGAACAAAGAAAACACACAAAAACATCGAAGTCTGCCTCCATACCCACAGGAAGGCAGAGAGAGGGGAGAAAAAAAAAAACGAAAAAGGAACATCGATAAAACCAAACATTGGAGCTAAGAACTACACAACGACATCACACAAAAATGGATTTAGAAATACAACGTCACTGAAAAGCTCATGGTACTGATTAATCAAGATCTAGTAATGATAACCTCAGCCTAAGAATGTATCTGTAAACACTGAAGACCCCACACCTATGTGTGTGTGAGCATGCTGGTTCATATAAGGTTTCTCCATACGAGTGTTCAATAGCTGGTGTGAGCAGCCATCAATCCGTCTGCCAGGAATCGATGCATGCTTGCTCAGTATGAGGGATTGCTGAAGGATTGCTGTGGTTGGCAAGTCTGCATCAACGGGGCCGAACCTCACGCCAACGACTGACGCAACCTGCTAGGATTCCTTAAATATGAAACTTTTTAACTGATTGGAATGTTTGTATACATGTATTTAAATGACTTCTTGTTAAGTGCCTTGAGATGACATCTGTTGTGAATCGGCGCAATATAAATAAACTGAATTAAAAATTGAATGCAGACATTAAGGAGATCGGAGCCACAGATGTCCAAAGGACCCCCAGGCGGACCAGCGCAGGGCCGACCGCATCCCTCACGAGAGGAGCAGAGGAGAACCCCAGGGGAACATCCAGCGGCAACGATGCAGGGGCTCGGGGGGCCGCAGGGACGGGCCCGGCCATGGACCCGGAGAGTTGGGGCCCAGGGGCGCCCCACCCCCCAGCTGGGACCCAACCAAAGATCGGCCGACGAGGGGCCCCCGCCACTGCGGGGCTATGGCCGGCCGCCACACGTCGCCGCCACCCCAGGCCAATTCCCACCGCTGACATTCCATTGCCCCACCCCTGCCCCACCAAAGCCGCAGCGTACGGACGGCCTCCCCAGGCCAAGCCCAGCCAGTACCTGGACACCAAGTTGTACCAGCTCCCGAATCCTGATCCCGCGCAATGCAGAGCACCGAGACCAGGCATCCAACAAAGGCCAGGGCCAGTCCAACCCGCCAATGAACCGACCAAGCACAAAATGCACAGAACAGGTGTGCGAAGGAGCAGAGACACTGGATCCGTATTCCGCCGAGCCACCGAACAGGCACTACCCAACAATTCCAAACCTGGCACCCCCGAAAGAGGTGCCCCAACCAACAAAAGGAAGACATCAGCCCAGCACATCGGCCGACCTAGACACCGGTCCGCCCAGGTACGCACCAGGTCCGAACCGGATCTACCACCAATGGACCAGCGGGCAGGGGCATCAGTCACTGGCAGGGCTAGACAGAGGGGAAATAGGACCCCCATTAGATGTAAGCCCTGAGGTGCGCCAGGCGAGAGGGCAGCCCAAGACCCAACCTGACAGGTAGACAGAAACATACAAACACAGTCATATGTCCCCTCCCACTTAAGCGCATACACTCTCACGACACACCAAGACACCCAAGAAAGGACGCTGTACCCTCACTCATAAGCTGGGGAAGCTGATTGAACAGCTCCCCCTCTGGATGCCGAAAAGTATGCCCACCCCAAAGTCCCTACATGTGTGACTCATGAAAATGTTACAAGTGTGAGTGTCTAATTTGTACAGCAAAATTGGGATCCAGCCACGGGATATGGAAGATGGAAACCCCTCCTTGCACCCCAGTGATGTGCCCATGCCCCAAGACCCTATATGAGTGGTAAAGTGATGGAGCAGGTGGACATAGGTGTTCGGGGATGGGGAGGGAAGGACTGGGAGACAAGATGCCTTCCCAGGGAGCCAGCTCCCCTACTGGCCCCAATAGGCACCGCTGTTCACCAGGATCCACCAGAAGAGGGAGGCCTTGGCAAGTTCAACCCGGGGCCCACAGCCGCAGGACCACCAAGCCCCATTGACCCTAAGGCAGTCCCCCCAGTCACATCCCAGAAGTAGAGCTATACCCACCCAGACATTCACTCTACTATCAGAACACAAAAGACACTAGACACCCAGGTTGAGTTCAGCCCCCTCCTCCCGCACACCCCTCCCCCCGTCCAAGTGCAGAGACTCCACACCGGCAAACCCCCAGCCAGGAGGCACGGCGCCCCAGAGCCGCGAGCCCCCAGACCCTACCCAGGCGCAGCACTACCAAGGAGTTTTAAAAATCGTGTTATTACATCATGTGCTTGCTTACACTATGCATATTATTATCATTTCTACTGTGAAATCCACTCTTCCAAATAAAAGTCACAGCAATGAAAAGTTTTTTTTAATTTGGCTTAAAGCTACATTGTGTAAGATCTGCACCCATGTAGCGGTGAAATTCTATATGACCAATCAACTTAAAATTACGTTCTAGCCCCACCTACCACCCCCCCATTCCGAGCGCGTTTCAACTCCTACGGTGGCCGTTTCATGCCACGGTTAACATGGTTTCCAGTACTACGACTTTGTCCAGTGTTCCTTCCAGTGATGAGGTTACTTTAGAAAACTACATTGCATTTAGTCAGACGTCTGCCACATCGCGAGTAGACAATCTCCCTCTGGCATTCTTCACAGTGCAACAGAGTGTAGCCAAAGCGCGAAAAGCGGAGCTAGATTTTCCAGGAATGTCCCTCGTTGGCAAATGTATTTCAAAGATGGAGACTCAACATGGATTCACCCATTCAAGCGACTCACTCATATGTATTCTGAATAGCAGATTCTACACTTACAATAATACTTTCATTAGTAGGTGGAAGTAATTACACATCTATGAGCACATATTTTTGAAAGAACAGGGGTTCTTGCTAAGAATTAACTCAAAAAAATACACAATGTAGCTTTAACATGAAACCACACTATCTAGTTTGTATGTCTCACCCACAGCACCACCCTCTGGTATAACAAGCATAAAACAGTAGTACATATAAAACTAGAACGATGACTTCTGATAAATAGATATTACAGTCTAATTAAAATGAAAAAGAACATGTGCCCACAATTTGACTATTTGCTATTTTATTTCTGTACTTGAAGATTTCTTGCCACTGGAGACTCCTACAGTTCAATAGCCAGTAGCTTCCGCGTGGGGATTTCCACAATCATCCCTGATGTGGTGACAGCAATCTGGGACGGTTTATTGGAGGAGTTAATGGCTGTGCCATATAGGGAAGAGTAGAGGTCCATTGCGGAAGAGTTTGAGGAGTGTTGGAACTTCCCTCTGTGCTGTGGTGCAACAGATGGGAAGCATGTCAGCCTAAAGGCACCTCCCAACTCTGGCTCCCTTTTCTGCAATTACAAAGGGCACAATTCCATTGTGCTAATTGCTGTGGTAGATGCCCATTACGTGTTCAGGGTCATAGATGTTGGAGAGTATGGCAGAACCAGTGATGGAGGGATATTGGCCAACTCCGCCTTAGGTCAGGCTCTAAGTGAGGGAACACTTAGTTTGCCCCAAAACCAGCACATGCTCCCCACAGAAGACCCCAGCCCTATGTGTTTGTGGCAGATGAGGCCTTTCCGCTGCGCAGGCATTTGATGCGCCCCTTCCCTGGACGTGGTGGCCAAACCCCTCAGGAGTATATCTTCAACTACCGGTTGTTGGTGGAAGATGCCCTTGGGAAATTCTTTTCTGCACAGTGGAGGATGTTTCAGTGCACACTCAAAATCCAAGCAGAAGTTGTGGAGATGTGTGTGAAGGCAACTTGTGTTCTCCAAAACTTCACGAGAGCTTCTGCAGATGGCCAGGTACCTGCAGTGAGGGGAGCAGCTGCCGCTCATGGACAACCATCACCTCCAGCTGAGGGGCGGATGGGAGCTAACAACGCAACCAGAGAGGCAGTGGAGACTTCAGTGAGGACTGGGCAGTGCCATGGCAGCCGGCGGAATAGTCATTTTCCATACAGGACTGACACAAAACGGCTTTTTTAAAAGCCACCCAAAACTAAAATAAAAGCACAGCTTCATTTATATATATATATATATATATATATATATATATATATATATATATATATATAATACACAGTTGTGTGCGAAAGTCAGGGCACCCCTTTAAAAACAGCATATTTTATATATTTAAAAATGTATATTCATATTTACTGTCTCTCTGGTATATGGGAAAAAAAGACAATATTGTCAGGAAACATTAATGCATAGTTACATTTTATTTTATAAATTGAACAAAATTACAAAAATTAAAAACATAATTTTGGCATGTGCAAAAGTCGGGGCACCCTACAGCATCAGTA
>OY747708.1:53404379-53414379 GCA_963556495.2 Valencia hispanica
ATTACAATGTGCACTGCGGTGTAACAGGTGTTGAAAATCATATCTTCATTCAATCAAAAAAAACTGAAAGCCAGTCATGTTTTATCTTGTTTTTCAAACGAGACTGAAAACCATAAATTAAATTTCACGGGTCCGGGAGGAAGTTTCTTTTGTTTCCCAACTTCTCTGTGACTGATTTACGGTTCTGGAACGTAGAACACAGTTAAAGCTAGGGACTGTAGACGATTGTGTTTCAACAATTTCCGCATCAAATAAATGTCAGCTGTGCAACATTCCAGAGAAATAAAAGGAAATAATTCATTGTAACAAAATTACCATTCAATCAAGAGTCACGTAATTTTGTGTCTTCAACCGTTTTTTTTTTTTTTATCGTGGACAAAATTTAAAGACCATCCTCATTTTGACAGATTCACAATTCACACCCATGATCACTTGGTGCAATTTCAATTCAGTTTATTTATATAGCGCCAATTCACAACAGATGTCATCTCAAGGCACCTAACAAGAAGTTATTTCAATACAATTATACAAACATTCCAATCAGTTAAAAAGTTTCCTATTTAAGGAATCCCAGCAGATTGCGTCAGTCATTGGCGTGAGGTTGGGCAGATTTCCAACCACAGCAATCCTTCAGCAATCCCTCATACTGAGCAAGCATGTAGCGACAGTGGAGAGGAAAAACTCCCCTTTAACAGGAAGAAACCTCCAACAGAACCAGGCTCAGTAGGAGCGGCCATCTGCCACGACCGTCTGGGGGTTTGAGAAGACAGAGCAGAACACAGAAGGAACAGAAGATCTGGTATAAGAGTAATTTCTATGTTACAGAAAGTAAAAAGTTGATAACAGGACACAGCGGATGTTCAGTTACTCAGAGGATCATCCCAGTCGATGCCCCCGTCCAACAGGGCATTGCAGCCAAGCAGGATACCAGACCAGGTATATCTTCTATGGGGAGAAAAACACAGAGAAAACAAAGTTAACAGTCGAAATAACAGAATGTACTGTAATACAACTGTAGAGTCGTAGGAGAAAAGGAAGTAGCAGAGTGAAGAAAATTGGTAAGTCTGTCCTCCAGCAGTCTAAGCCTATAGCAGCATAACTACAGAGCTAGCTCAGGATGACCTAAGCCACTCTAACTATAAGCTTTATCAAAAAGGAAAGTTTTAAGCCTGGCCTTAAAAGTAAATAGAGTGTCTGCCTCACGGACTAAAGCTGGGAGCTGGTTCCACAGGAGAGGAGCCTGATAACTAAAAGATCTGCCTCCCATTCTACTTTTAGAGATCCTAGGAACTACAAGTAAACCTGCAGTCTGAGAGCGAAGTGCTCTTTTAGGAACATATGGAACAATTAGATCTCTGATGTATGATGGAGCTTGATTATTAAGGGCTTTGTATGTAAGAAGAAGGATCTTAAATTCTATTCTGGATTTAACAGGGAGCCAATGAAGGGAAGCTAAAACAGGAGAAATGTGATCTCTCTTTTTAATATTCATCAGAACTCTTGCTGCCGCATTTTGGATCAACTGAAGGCTTTTAATGGCATTTTGTGGACTTCCTGATAGTAAAGAATTACAGTAGTCCAGCCTTGAGGTAACAAATGCATGGACTAGTTTCTCAGCATCACTCCTGGACAGGATGTTTCTAATTTTAGCAATATTCCGGAGGTGAAAGAAAGAAATCCTAGAAACCTGTTTAATATGGGATTTAAATGTCAAGTCTTGGTCAAAAATAACGCCGAGGGTCTTTACGTTATTACTGGGGGCCAATTTAATGCCATCCAGATGAAGTGATTGACTAATCAGTTTCTGTTTAAGAACTTCTGGTCCAAAGACAGCAACTTCTGTCTTGTCAGAATTTAAAAGCAAAAAGTTTAGGGTCATCCATGCTTTTATGTCTTCCAGACATGCCTGTAATCTACCTAACTGACTGGGTTCATCAGGATTTATGGATAAATATAGTTGTGTATCATCGGCATAGCTGTGGAAATTTATCCCATGCTGTCTAATGATTCTACCAATTGGAAGCATATATATGGTGAACAGAATTGGTCCAAGCACAGAACCCTGTGGAACTCCACAAGTAACCCTTGAGAGTGAAGAAGATTGATAATTTAGATGAACAAACTGGAATCTATCAGACAAATATGATTTAAACCAGCCTAGTGCTGTTCCTTTGATCCCTGCAACATGTTCAAGCCTTTCTAAGAGAATATTATGATCGACTGTGTCAAAAGCAGCACTGAGATCTAACAAAACCAGAACAGACACCAGTCCATTATCCGAGGCCATGAGAATATCATCAGTAACCTTCACCAGTGCTGCTTCAGTGCTATGATGAGCTCTAAAACCTGACTGAAACTCTTCAAACAGCTCGTTACTGTTTAGATGTTCACAGACTTGATTAGCAACTATTTTCTCAAGGACTTTGGATAAGAAAGGAAGGTTAGATATAAGTCTGTAATTCAACAAGTCATCTTGATCAAGGGAAGGTTTCTTGAGTAAAGGTTTAATTACAGCTATTTTAAATTCCTGTGGTACGTATCCGTTTACTAAGGATAGATTCATCATATCCAAAATGGGGCCAGGAACCAAATGGAACACTTCTTTAAATAATTTGGTTGGGATTGGGTCCAACATACAAGTTGAAGGTTTAGATGAGGCTAATATTTTTGATAATTCTGAAAGCTCGACTGAATCAAAACAGCCTAAGCACAACTGAGGTTCTACAGTTCTTTCATTTACTGAGGAAGAAGTAATCATGTTTGGGAGGGTGCCAATGATTTTATTTTTAATAAAATTTATTTTATTTATGAAGAATCTCATAAAATCATCACTGCTAAGAGCTGGGGGAATAGTTTGCTCAACAGAGCTATGACTCTGTGTAAGTTTGGCAACTGTACTAAAAAGAAACCTAGGATTGTTTTTATTCGCCTCTATTAATGATGAAAAATATGCTGTTCTAGCTTGTCGAAGGGTCTTTTTATACAGCAGTAGACTGTTATTCCAGGTTAAATAGGAATCCTCTAGATGTGTAGAGCGCCATTTTCTCTCCAACTTCCTAGTATTCTGCTTTAAAGTACGCAACTCTGCGTTAAACCAAGGAGTCAGCCTCCTATGGCTAGCCACTTTCTTTTTTAATGGGGCTACACTATCTAATGCCAAACGCAATGAGGACGTAACGCTGTGAACCAGACCATCAATTTCTGAAGGGTTAGAGATAGAATTGCTGCCATCCACTGTGTTACTCTGAGACACTGAGGAAAGTAAGAATGGAACAGATTCTTTAAAAATTGTTACAGCATTGTCTGATAAAGTTCTACTATAATCAAATTTTCTTTCAGATTTAAGATGGTCAGTTAAAGTAAATTCAAAAGTTATCAAGAAGTGGTCAGACAGGACCGGGTTATGTGGGTGGACTGTTATTTCCTCACACTCAATACCGTATGTCAGTACAAGGTCCAAAGTGTGTTTACCTGAGTGGGTTGATCCCTGTACTTTTTGAGTAAAGCCAATTGAGTCTAAAATAGCATTAAAGGCTGCATTTAGGCTATCACTTTAATGTTTTGCAACTTGGATGAGTAAAATTAAGGGTTAGATGTTCAAAAGAACTGTAGCTATCAATTGATCTGGGACTAATTAGAAAATAAGAACGGAAAATGGTTGCAACTCCTCCTCCTCGCCCAGTATTTCTAGGAATGTGAAAATTTAAATGACTGGAAGGAGTTGACTCATTTATACTGACACGCAGACATTTTCAACTTTACGCACAGATTTCAAGTAACTGAATCAATCAATAAAATATTCCAATTACAGCATTGAGCATCATCTCAGACCTGGACACACCAATGTAGCTTGCTATTCAAGCTCCACTGATAGTACCATGGAGAGTTACGGAGGCTTTGGAGCCCAATCGTGTTTTAAATTAATGGGTCAGAATTTGATCTGGAGAAAACAATAGATGCAGGCAGATGTTATGCCGAGAAATGCATACAGTCATTTTTAAAAATGTATCGGCCATAAAAAAGTAAGTTTTCAGGACGTACATACATAAGAAACATGGTAATATTACGAATATATTTAAAAGCTGCCACATCGCTAATATTTTAATCCGTTTTGTCATCGTTATTAGGGAGTTTTGAACAATGCGCGTTCCTGTGGCATGGGATGCAATTTTCGGCAGGCATGCATTTCTCGGCATAACAGCTGTTCGAGTTCAAAAATCATCTTAAAAGGTGCGGGTTGGTAAAACTGGAACCATGGAGGACTATGCTGCAGTTTACCACCTTTTACTGCAATTGTTTTACATTTAAAACATACACAAGAGAGACAAATTAGCCTTAAATGCAATGAGAAATTCTTTAGGGAAAAATATGTATTTTATGTGGCTTTGAAGACGAAGCAAAAGCAAAATTGTCGCATGACTGAAAAAAAGTTGCCAAACATCGCAGTGTTTTACTTACTTTTTGTAAATTAAGAGTAATGTGAAATTATTTTTTTGATTATCTGAAGCTGGAGATTTTCTCTTTTCTTCTAGATCTTTCTGGTTTTGATTTTTTTATTTTCAATACTCTGATTACAGGGCATAAACTAACAAAAATCTTAAACCTGAAAAATGTGGATGTTTTTGATAAGAATGAAATTATAAACTATTGCTCTTGCAAAATTATTTAAATAAAAAATTTTATTTAAAAATGTTCTTCTGTTAAGAAACAAGTAAACCTCAATTAAAACTGACCTTCTGTTATGTTTAAACTCGAAAATAACAGTTTAAGATCTACCTTCCAGAGTGCACAAAAACTGACTTAAAAAATAACAAAATGACACATTTTAGTCAATAATTCTCCAATTCTGATACATATTAGTTTGATTATTTAGAATCATGATTTTAAACCATGGTACAGTCACTGTATATTGGTGTCACTTGGGTTTTTATTGAGGTACTCAGGAATCCATTGCAGTTCAAGTCTTTTGTAATTTTGGCTTGAGTTGGTTAAGTCCTAGTTAAATCTTGGCTAGTTTGGTCTCGTTTTAAAACGTAATATGGTCTCCTTTTGTTATATATGCCCAGACCAATTTTAATTCTGGGTTTAAACCCGAATTACCCAGTCAGAAAAGTTAATATCACAATCTAAGGCCGTGTTTACATGGAGATAAAAGCAGGTGTAGCAGCAAAGATATTTCATCGAATAGGTTTCTTTTACAAGGAGTGGGCGTCTTAGGAAACCATAAACGATTATGTTTGAAACCGGGTCCCAGAGTGGAGAAATCGCAGTTTTCTCTATGATTATGAGCTCTCTGGCATTTATTCCGAGTGGATGACATCGCCGCCCCCCAGAATGTACTTTATACTCCGTGATAAAGTAAACAAATATGTCGCCATATGGTGTTGGGGCCCTAATAAAGCAAATACTGATCGTATGGATCATAGAATACGATTTACACTCCATCACCAGCAGCAAAAAATGGATCAGGAGAACCACAGACACTATATGCTTTTAAATAAAGCTCTCAATTGAGGCTAGATTTGTTGCATTTACCACCGTGTTGACTGCGCATGCACAGTGTTCTTTTCTGTGTTCCTCTGGCAGTGAGAATGGCCTCAACCTCACACAGCGCTGTTTGTAGAGTCTCATCATCTAGTGACTGTTGTTTCAAGACTGACGTGAGAGCCTTTTTGACCAATCTGATTAATCTTTCCCATACTCCTCCATGATGTGCTCCAAAGGGCGGGTTGAAGGTCCACTTCACACCTTCTAACAAAAGCGAATCTTTGAGTTTTTGCTGGTTTAGTTCTTTTATTGCATCTTGAAGCTCCCTTTGTGCTCCCACAAAGTTGGTTCCACAGTCTGTTCTGATGCTCAGAACCGGTCCTCTTCGGCAAATAAATTTGCGGATCACATTGATGCAGGAGTCTGTGGTGAGAGAATATGCCATTTCAAGGTGTACAGCTCGACTCACCAGACAGGTGAAGATGACTCCCCATGGCTTCACATGCGATCTTCCTCTTCTCACTTCGATTGGTCCAAAGTAGTCAATCCCTACATGACTGAAGGGTGGCAGATCTGGTGTTATGCGATCTTCAGGCAAATCTGCCATCTTTTGCACTGGAGGTTTGGCTTGCACGCGCCGGCAGTAAACACAATTTCTGATTATCTTTCTGGCAAGAGAGTTTGCATGTGGCAGCCAGAACCTTTGCCTCAAATGAGACAACATATGACTTCTTCCGGAGTGACCGACTTGGTGGTGAACATGTCGAAGAATGAGAGCTGATATTTGTGAGGTCTTTGGTAGGATGATTGGATTGATTTGATCCTCTGAGAGTGCAACTTTATTTATCCTTCCTCCTACTCGTAGGATGCCGTTGTCCATAAAAGGGTCCAGCTCACAGTTTTTCTTTGTTCCAGAAGATCAATCTCCTGTTTGAAGTATTGATGTTGCTCAAAGTAAATGAGTGTTCTTTCAGCCTCTCTGATGTTCTCTGTGTCCAAGTGTCCTGTGTCACTGGTCTTCTGACATTCTTGCCATTTCTTTTTCAAAGACTTTTCTTGAGTTTTTCTTTCAGATTTTTTCTGACTTATGTGCAGTCTTTTTCTTACTTTGAGAATCCATGCCACAGCTTTTAGAAGTTTGCTCCAAGAAGAAAAGTAGCTGATTAACATATTCACTGGATTTTCCTTTTCTATGTTCACAATATAAACTGTAACAACTTTCTTTACTTCAGGGTCTTCCTCTGAAATTTTCTTTTCATATGATGTATTTGCCCATTCAGTTTTGTTCTTTTCCAGAAACGTTGGTCCTTTCAGCCATCTCGATCTCAAGAATGAGTCCACATGCAGTCCACGAGAAGCCTCATCTGCAGGATTCCCCTTTGAGTTCACGTGTCGCCATTGTCTGGGAAGTGAAAGGTCATGAATCACTGCAAGTTTGTTGGACACAAAAGTGTGGAATCTCGAGGTTTGGTTGTGGATGTATTTAAGTACAGATGTACTATCTGTCCAGAAGGTGGAGTTGTTGAGCGACATTTGCAGTTCTCTTTCCAACATCCGATCTACTTTCACAGCCAGTGTTGCTGCAGCGAGCTCCAACCGAGGAACAGTGACCTGTTTGATTGGAGCCACTCGAGCTTTTCCAAAAACAAAGGCAATATGGACTTGGTTTTGGTCGTTTGTGAATCTGATGTAACTCACGGTTCCATAACCTGATTCACTTGCATCACAAAAGTGATGAAGCTCAGCAGTTTTAATGGACTCAAAGTCCTTTGGAGTCATGCATCTGTTGATGTGGAATCCACTAAGCTGGTTCAACTCGCTCAACCATCTTTGCCAAGACTTTGCGTGCTCTTTAGGAATGATTTCGTCCCATCCACACTTGGATTTGCAAAGTTCTTGAAGGATCTGTTTGGCTTGGAGTACAAATGGTGCGAGGAAACCAAGCGGATCATAAACAGAACCAACAACAGACAGGATTCCTCTTTTCGTGGCAGGTCTTTCTTTTGCAGCAGCTTTGAATACGAACGTATCCTCCTTAATGCAATCCAAGTGCACGTTCAATCAGACCATGCTCTTTGTCCAGGTCCATCTCTTGCATCAGGGGAACTCTATGGCTGGCAGGAATTGCTTCCAGAACCTCAATGTTGTTACTGACCCACTTTGTCAGAGTAAATCCACCTTTTTTGCAACCCTCTTCTAGATTTTTGCAGAAGTTGCTTGCTTGATCAACTTTGTCCAGTGATTTGAGACAATCGTCAACATAAAAGTTGTTCTTAATTGTTTGCAACACTTCCTCCTCATAGTCGGATTTGTTGTCTTCTGCTGTTTGACGTAGAGCAAAGTTGGCGATGCTTGGAGATGACACTGCTCCAAAAAGATGAACGTTCATCCTGTACACCTCCAGTTCTTTGCTGGTGTCTCCTTCAGGCCACCACAAAAACCGCAGGTAGTCTTTATCAGAGTCGTTGACATGGACTTGGTAAAACATTGCTTCAATGTCGGCCATGACTGCAATTTGTCCTTGACGGAATCTCAGCAAAACTCCAATGAACTTATTTGTTAAGTCTGGTCCTTGAAGAAGCTCATTATTTAGAGAAGTTCCCTGATAGGATGCAGTACAGTCAAACACGACTCGAAGTTTGTGTTTCTTCTTATGGTAAACACCATGATGTGGTATATACCATACATGTCCGTCATCTTTGGCAACTTGATCTTGTGGCACCTTCTCTGCATACTTTTTCCTCAGCATATCCTTCATGAAGGCTGAATATTCAGACGCATATGCAGAGTCTCTTTTGAAGCGTCTTTTTAGACTTTGAGTGCGTTCCTTGGCCATTGTGTAATTGTTTGGCATGGCCTTGTCTTTGCTCTTCAGTGGCAGAGGTAAGTAATAATGTACATCTTTGTAATACACAGAATTTGTTACAATCTTCATGAATTGTTTATCTTCGACTGACATTTCTCTTTTTTCTTCATACTTATTTTCAGAGAAATCCTGGTTGTACGGTTGCACCAGCAGATCTTTCAGTTCCAAAACAGAGATGCGGTTAGATGTTACTGCAACAGGTTCAGTTGTTGGACTTCAATGGTCTACTGACAACCCATCCAAACAAAGTTTTCCATGCAAATGGTCCATCATTTTCACTGTTCACAACATGCCACGGTTCAATTGCTTTTGGAACATTGGTTCCGATCAGAAGCTCAATGTCAGCATCAATTCTCTTCAGCCTGACTTGACGAGGTGAGGCCATTTCCTTAAGTCCCCTTCAGTGATGATGTTGTCTTTGGATACAGGGATTTGAGTTTGAGTATAAACTTTCGGCAGATCCAAATAAACATCTCCATCCATATTTCCTACTTCCAGTCCGGTGATTTCATGGGTTTTCGTTGGCGTTTCTTGTCCCATTGTCTGCAGAATAATCGTTGTCTTGCATCCTTTAGCATTGAGTTGATTCATCAGTTCTGTAGTACAAAACGTTGCTGTGCTTCCAGGGTCTAGGAATGCATAGGTGAATATGCTCCTCTTGCTTCTTGCTAGTTTGACATGAACTGGGACGATTGCTAGTGCAAAATCTTTTCCGGCCCCAATTGCATCCTGAGCTGAGATGAGAGCACTGCTTATTGAAGTTTCTATTGTCATTGTTTCTTCTTCTTTTATCTTTACATTTTCTTTATGAAGAAGTGTTGGATGTTTCATTTGACAGACTTGACATGTTAGTCTCTTTTTACAATTTTTGCTTAAATGTCCTTCAATTAAGCATCCAAAGCAATGTCCTTTATTTTTCAAAAACTCTTTCTTCGTGCTTTTGAGATTTCAGTTTTCTGCAGTCACTTAATACATGATTTCCTTGACAGTAACCACAAGATGGCAGCACTTTGAGTTCATCTTGTTGTTTCTGATTGACAGTTTGTTTTGCTGGTGTGTCTTTTGTTTCAGGATTCACAGCCACAGATGTTGCAAAACTACTGTTTCTTGGTTTTGACATTTTTGTTTCCACCACTTTGTTTCTTGAAAGTGTCCTTTTTGCAATGTTTTGGTCTTGAATGTCACCAAACAACGGGTCCATCAATAGTTTGGCTTGTCTCTGCACAAATTCAACTAGATGTTGAAACTAATATATATATATATATATATATATATATATATATATATATATATATATATACACACACACACACTACCGTTCAAAAGTTTGGGGTCACCCAAACAATTTTGTGTTTTCCATGAAAAGTCACACTTATTCACCACCATACGTTGTGAAATGAATAGAAAATAGAGTCAAGACATTGACAAGGTTAGAAATAATGATTTGTATTTGAAATAAGATTTTTTTTACATCAAACTTTGCTTTCGTCAAAGAATCCTCCATTTGCAGCAATTACAGCATTGCAGACCTTTGGCATTCTAGCTGTTAATTTGTTGAGGTAATCTGGAGAAATTGCACCCCACGCTTCTAGAAGCAGCTCCCACAATTTGGATTGGTTGGATGGGCACTTCTTGCGTACCATATGG